>JASDQU010370724.1:0-10515 GCA_032191745.1 Picea mariana | reverse complement strand
TTTTATTTTTTACCAGCTGCTTTTACCCCCTGGGCCTTTAGCCCCTTCTTCCCACAAGACAAAGTGTAACTCTCAAAGGTCATCCTAATGGCCGGACTAGGGGAATGGGATAGATGTGCGGGAGATAAAATGAAAAATGATAGAATGGTGGGAGCGGACGATGGCTCTGCAAATCCCCTTTGGTGGCTAACCAAGACCCATGAATACAAGCTTGCTAAATCACCCCATCAATCACCCCAACAATGGTCAAGTGGATTAGTGTAAGATCCAAGCAGTGATCAGAAATGAAAGGAACCTAATGCATATATAAGAAGGTTATAACGATCAAACATGACACATACCATGATACCTTGGACCAATTACCTCATGGAGCAAGAGTCCTCTCTGATGCAAGTCCAAACTGATGGTGATGGAAGCTGCTGCTGCTGACAGGACAAGTCTGGCGAAGAAGAAGAAAGATGGGCCCTCCAGGGCCATGCTTGGGTCAATCCTGCTCTCGGCACTTCATGTCTAGGACCTGTGGGCCTCGAGACATGATCTCCTAGTTATCCCTAGATATCGGGGATAACATGCCTCATTCATACAGTCTTATCATTCTAGAAATTAAAACTACTAAAAATCCCAACATGACAAGGGCTTGTGGAGACTCACTAGAGTATTTGCGTAGGCTTTCACCTCCCATCATATTGCTTCCACCTTCTAAGTTTGAAATGTTGGTCTTGCAAAAACTAAAAGAAAACAATTGCACACTCACTTTGGGATTAATTCCTTCAACACTTCCCCGACAACGACACCAAAAATGTCAGGAAAATTATATGTTAATAATTTCGGTACATTTAATCATCAATTTGGGTTTGTAAACTTATGAAGTGCCAGGCACAATATATGTAGAACTAACCTCAAAGTGTCTAAGAACTTCTCAACTAACACACCATTCTCTTATTCACTACAAAACATAACTTTCAAGAATTGGTTGCTCATCTAACAATGAATATTCTAAGGAAGAGTTATAGGTTAAATGCAGACTTTTGCATTCAATAGTACTCTGTTTCATTCACTCCACAAGTTAGATTGACAACCTTCATTAAAAATATAAACAATCAAAACGAGAAACTAATAAATGCAGGCAAGGTTTCTATCATGAGCAATTGCCAACTAATGAAGAATTAGTGACAAATCAGTGCATAGATTGCAGCTTTGACACTTCCTTGTTTAGAGGATCACCATTGACATTGACAGACAAACAAGCATGAGAATCCTGTTTCAACAAGAATTAGTTTGAACCACACAACATGAATAAAACTGTGATATCAACCAATTAACATTTATTGCAGAATTGTGTCACATCTGTTATAGGAATCGAACTGTGAAATTATATAAGCAAACGAAATCACACTATTCTAATACAAAAATAAAACTAAAGTAGGGCGCGACTTCTGAGATGAAGGGGGCCCTGCCTTTACTTAGAAGTATGCCCGCTACGTACCTACAATCTCAGGATTTCAACAATTGAACATGCATAAAACCGCCTTGTATTTCATAAAAACAGAGTACAAAACTTGAAGAGAGTCTCAGTCTCCCTTCCCGCTTATCGCTTGCTATAATCTATATATGTTCTAAGTACGAATGACTTCAATACTTATACAATTACATTTTAATCAGAACAAGTAATTCTAGGCATCCAATCTCGTACAAAATCCACTAAAGATAACCAAGAAGTTACAATATCAGATTCAGACAAATCAACAAACAAACAAAATTACATATTTGGTCATCTTGTTACGATTTCATGACCGAAGGCATGAAATCGCAATATACTTGCGTGCTACAGGATTCGGCTGGACTGTTGACCACAAATAGCATTTTCATCGATGGAGCTTTGGCTGATTTAGACAAGAAGTATCCATGTGTACGCGTTTCTCGTCTTCGAATCAGCTGGGAAGTTCGGCAAGTATCCTAATTGTCGAGACAGTTATAGGATCCTGTTCAAAATGCTACAGGAACATTCCAGTAACCTCATTAACTTGAACAATTAAATATATTTTATTCATTAAACAAGGAAAATGCAATACTTAGGCTAGAACAATTACCTTTGAGTAAAATATGCACTTTGAAGACAAAATGGAAAAATATATGTCATCATGAGGTAGTAGGATGGGTAAATGGCAAGGTAAATGGTCAAAAAAAAATCCTATAGATTGTACCAAATACGTCAAAACAAGGACCCTACAATAGTAAAATCATTATATATATCTGCAACACATTGCTTAGAAATCTAGATCAGGGGATGGAATGGAGTCACCTTAAACTCATATAGAAATGAAACAAAACAAGAAGAAAAATTTCAAACAAAATGCGAAAGAGGAAAAAGTTAAATTATCTTGTTCCATGTAATGTAAACATCTGTAGCAAGTAGGGAAATGCATTTTCTCTAGCTCGACATATATAATTTAATACTTAAAGAAGGTGCTTTTTACAAGATATTTTTAAAGTCAAGGTTGGAAAGTGCGTTAGCATACTAGATAAAAAATAGGATCACAAATCATTAACAAACGATCATACAAATTCTAAACTATTTTGTTGGGAAATTTAAATAGCCAAAATATAGCACCAAGAAATTGCTGGTTTCTTTTGGTACATCGAGGGTATATTAGATTATCCGTTGTGTGTATCCTCACCGAGAAAAGTGGATTAGTACATTGTGTAAACTCAATGGATTGGAGACTTTAAGAGTAGATTGCATTTCCGTTCTTGTCATTTTTCATTTAGTTTATTTAGCTAGTTTCTAATATCTGTTTTTTTCCTTAATAGGACTTAAGATCTCTGGGCATATGAAGATCTATCGATTTTTGTCTGGGATTTGATAGATAAGATAAGATAATTTTATTAATGTCCAACAAATGACCATTGAAGTAGGTCAATGGGACTGCCAAATACAACGATGTGAATACAAAGTGGGAGTGCAAAGACGACTCCTATAAAAAGCAAGATGTAGAAGGTAAAGTGCTTATCTAGTCTAAAGCTTGAGAACCAAACTCCGGAAGTAGGGAGCATATTTAGAAGAAGGATGTACAATGGGAAAGGATCCAAAATCTGGAGTGCGAATAATGCCAATGTGTATTTGGTTTTCCAGAGCGAGCTGAGTTGGAGTGGAGAAAACTTGGGGTAGAAGACTATCCAGAAGTGGACCTATAGGAGGATTTGGACTGCGTACTACAGTGCTGCTTGGAAGAGGTCGGTCGTCATTGGGGCTTGGTTGATCTTGTTTGACTATTGGTATGAGATCTGGATTGACAATGTCGTTGCAGTCGTTGGGAGGTGGGGATAGTCCCATGAGCTTGCACTAATTTGGAATTGAAATCAAGGCCGCTATTTGCATGTCTCTTGGTGCCTCTAGCGGATGGGAGCATTGTAAAAAAGGAGGTGAGCATTTGGGTGGACACTGGTCTAGGGGGTGGTCGGAGAGTATGGGATGAAGCTTGAGGGCCTCCTGCATGTATTGTTGATTTTTTCTATATGAGATATTACATGAGATAATATTGTATATGAGATTCATTATTACAATGATGAATGTGCCAAATATATAGAGAACCTAAAGGCACATTTGGTGACCATCCATGAAATGATGCGTCTCTAATAATTATATAATAATAATTTATTATTATTATATATATTAATAATTTATTATTATTATATATATTAATAATATTTTAAATAATTAATAATTATGTTATTAATTATTAATCTGGGAGAATGTCTTCCCGATGTTGTCCAAACATCAACACTCCCTCTCAACGAGGGAGACATTCTGCACCACTAGCACCTTGAGTCTTTTGTCCTTTGAAGACTACGCCTGGGCCATTCATCACTAGCCAAGTAATCATGGATAATACTGTGAGTGAATGTATCATCCTCCTCAACCAAGTCAGCATGGCCACTCTGGGAGGATGTCTGCTCGATGCTAATAGCTGGAGAACATCAACGTCTTGGACCATTCTCCTCTGCCAAGTCAGCATGGCCACTCTAGGAGAATTTCTACTCGATACTGAATCTTGGGGAAGCACCTTGAGTTTCTAAGACTGCGCCTGGGCCATTCTCCTCAGTTAAATCAGCATGACCACTCTAGAGAATGTCTGCCTGATGCTTCTAACTTCAACACTCCTTCTCAGCTAGGGAGACATTTTGCATCACGCCAAGATTCTTGATTTTGATCTYTGAGGCCAACTCCCTCTTACACTTGTTAATGAGCCTTTGTTGATGTAATCATCTCCGGCATGCACCCAGTTGATGTATACTTCTCCTCACATGCTCTTCTAGTTAGTATAGATTGCTCCAACCTGGAGTAGGCATGTGATAGCACCTTGAGTCTCTAAGACTGCACCTAAGCCATTCATCACTAGCCAAGTCAGCATGGCTAATATTGTGAGTGAATGTATCATCCTCCTCAGCTAAGTCAACATGGCCACTCTGGGAGGATGTCTGCCTGACGCTAATAGCTGGAGAAACATCAACGACTTGGGCCATTCACCACTAGCCAAATCAACATGGCTAATCCTGTGAGTGAATGTATCATTCTCCTTAGTCAAATCAGCATGACCACTCTGGGAGAATGTCTGCCCGATGCAACCACCTGGAGAAACATCAACACCTTGAGTCTTTTCCACTCCTTGTCAAATCAGCATGACTAAGGAGAAAGACTACGCCTGGGCCATCCACCACTAGCCAAATCAGCATGACTAATCCTGTGAGTGAATGTATCATTCTCTTCATTCAAATCAACATGACCACTTTGGGAGAATGTTTTCCCGATGCTACTCATCTGTGGATGTGTATTGGAGCTTCACAACTCCCTTCCACATCATGTCTCAGATGAAGTCTTGTAAGAAACTTCTGAAGCCACGCTGCTTCACGGCTTACAATACCAGCTGCTATATACTTTGCCTCCGCTGTACTGAGTGCCACTAATGTCTGCTCCCTGCTCAACCATGAGATCACAGTGATCCCATACTGAAACAACATTCGAAAGTACTCTTTCGATCCACTGACTCTCACTTAGATCACGCCCACACCGACTCTCACTTAGATTACGCCCACACTGAGTCTGCATGCTCCCTTTGAAGCTTGACTCCCTCTGAGGCTATATAGTCTTCAAAGTCATCTGCTCCCTCTGCATGTGCTGGCCTCCTCTTCTTCTTCATTACATGGATGTGCACAACTAGATACAGTGACCCTGCAAATGATACTTCTTCTACTATGACCAACACACATCCATCATATACTCAATGTCATACGGCTGATCGTGTTGATTTTCTAGTGTTAAATTAGACAAGCACAATTTTTTGCAAGTGGTAATTACTTCCAATGATATACGATATTACTTTAGTAAACTCTAGAACATCATTAAGTATTTATACTCAGAAAATTTCAACTACTTAAAAACTTCGATCTCTTCCTTAGATCACTTCCCAAGTGTGAGAGAGAAAAAATGTGTGTCTATTGTTGTGTCTTTTTATAGTAATATTAAATTGATCCAAAGAGACACATCTTTTTGAAAATTAAATTTAATTCTTTCTTATAAATAGTTGGAGAATACCTCCCGTAACTACCCAAAGATTAACATTAATTTGGTTATAATCCATCCACATAGTATTTGACTTTGTTAAATTGTTCCTCCATAATTCATGCGATTCTTTGCATAATTTTAGGTAGAAGTAAATAAGCAGTACATTCTTCATATTTAGGTAATTAGACTTTTTTTTTTTAATTAATCTTATGTCTGGAGGAATCAGCAACTAGTTGGGCACGTGCTTGCGTTACACGTGGCCGTGTTATCCAACTGCTACCACTATAACCTCCAGGTGTGCCCACGATGCCCCTTACATGGCACACAAGGTAAGTCGGGGGGAGTTGAACTCGAAACCTCATGGAACTTCATTTTCACGGCACTTGCCAATTGAGCTGCCCCCCCGGGGGCAGGTAATTAGACATTTTTACTAGAAATTACTACCCACCATAATTTATGGAATTCTTTCTATAATTTAGGTAGGAGTAAAAGGTAAATATGTTTTACATAGAGATTGTAACAACCCCATAAATTTAACACTCCCAACATTTTACTCTACTCTCATTTTCCTGGGCCCTCCCGTGAGGGAGTCAAGCCTAGTCTCGCTCTGATACCATGTTGATTTTTTCTATATGAGATATTATATGAGATAATATTGTATATGAGATTCATTATTACAATGATGAATGTGCCAAATATATAGAGATCCTAAAGGCACATATGGCGACCATCCATGAAAGGATGCGTCTCTAATAATTATATAATAACTATTTATTATTATTATTATTATTATATATATATTAATAATATTATTAATAATTAATAATTATATTATTAATTATTAATCTGGGAGAATGTCTTCCCGATGTTGTCCAAACATCAACATGTATAAGGCCAGGCATCTCTGGTTGAGGTACCTAAAGAAACTGGAAAGGGTTTGTAACTTCCTAAATAGACAATGGTTATGCCCTTGTATCTTGTAATAGATGGGGTGGTGGAAGGTGAAATGCTCCTCTCTGCCTCCACTTGAAGTGTATGTAAGCCCACTCTGAACTGGCCCAAAGAAATATGAAGAGCACATGTCTAATGATGACATGTTAAGGAGGTCAGACAATGAGTTTTTCCCTCAACTCCATGAAGTTCTCAACATAGAAAGCCATCTTCAGATTTTTACACGGTCTTATGATTTTGAATATAAAATCTATAAATATTAGAGGGTGTATTTTCGTCATACTTGTCTTGAATTTGACAAGTGTTGAAGTCATTGATCTATAGTGACAACTTCACCAAATTCTAATCCAACCTAGTAAAACACTTCAGACTTATAACAACACTAATCAAGAGTAGATCATACCAATATGAGTGCTTGAGAGAGAGAGAGAGAGTGAACCCATGGACAAGAGAGATATGGTGCTCATAGGCTAAAGAGTCAATCACAAGATGAATCAATATGATGTTATAGGTGAGGCATGAGTTTTTGTGTATTTATATACAACTCATGAGTTGGGGCGTCTCCCCCCATGCGGGGGTTATGGGTCCACAAAAATGCTTAGGCCGACCTTGGTCACCTAAAGGAATGTAAATTATTGTTGATTAGGTTGACTCTTAAGCCATAACCTAGTGATACAATTAATGAGGGCACTTAGCCATAAATGGCCACAAGTAAAGATTATCATCATTTCAACAACCCTTGTAATCTTAATGTGAGGACATGAAGAAAGATGATAAAGTACATAAAGAGTGGGCGTACCTAGCTCAATAGAGATACAATTGTAGCTGAAATATGAAGGATAGTGGGTATGAGATGACCCAACTCAAATACAAGTGTGGATGGGTATATGCAGACCCAATCATCTTCATAGAATTGCTCAACACACGAGGAAATGCCACCACCAAATTTCTCATCATCTGGAGACACACGATAATGATTTGGTCATTTGATAATGAAGTGCTGAAAAGAGGCACAAGTACAAGAGAGAAAAGTAGGTGGGTATACCCAACTCAATGTAGAGTTGGAAATAGCTGGAAGAAGAGAGAGTGGGTTTGTGATAACCCAACTCAATACAAATGTTGAAGGCTTTATGAATACCTGGCCATCATAGAATTGCCTAACTCCTAAAGAAATGCCACCACTGAACTGCTCATCATCTGGGGGAACTTGATCTTGATCTGTCCATCTGATAAGAGAGTACTGTAAAGAGACACAAATATAAGAGAGTGGATATAAGAGTGAGTAGGCATACCCAATTCAATGAGGAGTCATCCATAGTTGAAGTAAGAGAGAGTGGGTTTGTGATGACCTAACTCAATGAAGAGTCAACCATAGCTGAAGTAAGAGAGAGTGGGTTTGTGATGACCCAACTCAATAGCAAAGTGGAAGGGTTTGTGAATAGACATCCATCATCAACATAGAATGGTTGAACTTTTCGAAGAAATGCCACCACTGAACTGCTCATCATCTGGAATATGGTCTTGATTTATCTTTTTGATAAGGAAGTGCTGTAAAGACTCAAGAGGCATAAATACAAGAGGGAGAGCATATAAAAGTGAGTGGGCATACCTAACTCAATGAAGAGTCAACTGTAGCTTAAGTAAGAGAGAGTGGGTTTGTGATGACCCAACTCAATATACAAGTGGACCCAATAATCTGTTGTTAGAATGCTGGAATCAAACTGCTCATCATCTGGGAGACTTTGATATTGTAATTGAACTGCCCATCCAAAAATCATGTGGTGGAAGAAACATCCTATATAGGAATCAACTCGGAGCTGCTCATCCTTTGAAGGAAAGTGATCACTGAACTTCTTGTTTGTTGAAGGAATGTTGCTGCCAAACTGCTCATTTGCTGGAAAATACTGCCACTGACCTGCTCATCCAATGAAGGATGGAAGGCAAATCCCAACCACACTGCACTTCTATTGAAAGAATGGTGCCATTGACTTGTTTGTCTGAAAAAGTGTTGGAAGAAACATCCTGTAAGAGAGAAGAGATGGAAATACCCAACTCTAATAAGATCTGTTGTCGCCGAAAAGAGAGTAGGAAGACCCAACTCCATACATTTGGGGGAGCTTGAACACAACTGAGAAAGCTTAAATACAAAATGGGTGTGGGTGTATGAATACCTAACATAGATACTCCTGAGAGAGCACAACTGAGAAGGAAGCTCAAATACAATCTGAGAGCTTGAACACAACTGAGAGAGCTTAAATACAACAGGGGTGTGGTTGTGTACATACACAACGCAGATGCACTTGAGACAGCACAACTCAGAAGAGAGCCCACTTGCAAGATGAGAGTGGGTTCATCAATACACAACTACACACAAAGAGTGGCCGTGGCCAAAATATAGAATATGAGCAGCTAAAATACAAGTGAGAGTTGGTGTGTGGATAACCAACTTGAAAAGATGGCTGACTTTAGTTGAAATAAAAAAGTGAGAGGGTTAATGAATATCCATTTCAACATGGGGTTGACTCTATGAACAACATCCTTCTTGAAGATGGATAGGAGGCCAAGAAGAGAAGGCATTAGATAGTGTTGGACACGTAATCCTTGGGATTGCGTTATTGTAACAGTAATGTACATATGAAGAGTCATAGGTGATAGGAAGGGTCACCCGTTGGGGAAGACCAACAGTCACGTTTTGTGTATTTATTGAGTTTCAAGCTAATGCAATAATTATCAGAGTGGAGTTATCTTTTCTGCCAATGCCTGGCCTAACAGATAGCACCTTCGCCCTTAAAATATAGGTGCTTCCTTAGAAGAGCACCGTTGCAAAAATAATCCTCAAATTCATTGGAAAAACCAGAAAATTACCAAAAGACATGGGTGCTGGTGGTGAAGGGGGTAAAAAAACCCCTAAAACCTGCTGCTGTCCTGAAACAGGGCTAGAAAACCCTAGTTTCAGATCTGTTCCACCTCAGAAAATGCAGAATTTGGGCTTAAAAAGGGGGAAAAGAGGAGATTGCTGCTCTAGAAAAGGCAGAAATCTGCAAAGGATCTACTTAACTCTGCTGAAAAGACCAAAAACTACCAAAGGAGGGCGCTGGTGAAAAAATCCCTAGACATCAGCTTCCGTCCTCAAAAGTGCTGAAAACCCTAGTTTCAGACCGGAAATAATCTGGAAAACAGCGTTGGATAGGGAAGGAAGAGTCACTTTCTTTGATACCATGTTGAAGTCATAGATCTACAGTAACAACTTCAGCGAATTCTAATCCAACCAAGTAAAACGCTCAAGATTTATAACAGCACTAATTAGGAGTAGATCATTCCAATAGGAGTACTCTAGAGAGAGAGAGTGGACCCATGAACAAGAGACATGGTGGCCGTATTCTAAAGGATCAATCTCAAGATGAATCAACATGATGTTACAAATGAGGCATGAGTTGTGTATTTATACACAAGTCATAAGGTGGGGCGTCTCCCACTATGAGGGGGTTATGGGTCCACATAAATGATTAGGCTGACCTTGGTCACCTAAAGTAATGCAAAATAATGCTGACAAGGTTGGCTCTTAAGCCATAACCGAGTGACACAATTAATTAGGGTGCTTAGCCATAAATGACCACAAGTAACGATTGCCATCATTTTGACATTAATGTTAAATTTACAGTGACTTTTGTCAAACTCTGATTTCAACCTCCAATAAAGCTTTAACAGTAATGGAGTAAACAACTAGCATTCAACAGTAGTTTATGAGCAGAAATACAAATGACTAAGTAATCTGAAACTTAGCAGCAGAAATAAATGAACAGTAGACAGCATTCAACCATACATTTGACACAGATTTCTGGGCAATGCCCCTGGAAAAACCCCGAAGGGAGAACCAGCCAAGGAGAGATTCTTTTATTATAGAGCTCACAGAAAAAATTTCAACAGCAATCTTTTCAGCATTAATTACAGAAGTACTTATCTTGAAATCTGTGCCAACATTTCACCTTGATTTCTGTGCC
>JASDQU010370723.1:52922-66013 GCA_032191745.1 Picea mariana | reverse complement strand
CAATATGCATAAACAAACTCATCATCCCAAATCTTTTATTATCTATGTATGTATATAACTCATATATATATATATATATATATATATATATATATATATCATCATCATCATCATCATCAACCATAACTCAATGTCTTCCACTCATTAACTAGAAGTAACTCATTAATCAATCGTTTAATTAACAAAGTATGGATTTCTCATTTAATGATTGCTAGGTGATAGATAGAAGGTCGATTATCGTATCACCTCTATGGCTAACATCGATCTGACATATATGACACGTGTTACTTATAAGATTTCACAGAGCATAAGCATGCTAGAAATTTATTCTCAAATTTTGTTCACCAATTTCCTTCCATTAAGTAATAATAATATACATTACAAAAAGAGTTGTATCTTGTCGATAGTATTAAAAAAAATGGATTTTTCCTATAGTTGTTTTCTTTACAGCAATCTCAAACTTTCCTAGTTTAATTTATTTAACTTAATTTTCCTGTCCAATCTCTAAATTCGTCAAAGGTTAGACATGTGGCCTGACCGAAAATTTTGTGAACCAAACTGTAAATGTTTATCGATGTGGAGAGGGAGAAAATTAATAGTTAGTTGGTAGGGGTAATCTACGAATATAATGAGTTTTCAAGAAAAGTACATTATGTATTTTTCTTAAGATCGACCAACAAAAATAAAAATTATTAATTTAACTGATTCGAACGGTTTACATAAATCATCCTTCGATAGAATTTTAAAAGTTCATTGACTCCAGATCAATGATAATGAATGGAATCTATGATTGCAAAACTAATTAGCGAAAGATTAGAAATGATGTTTGTTGAATAGGAGAATCATGAAGTCGTTAGCACTAAAAAAAAGTGATGAAGGATGCATCAATAACTTATATCCTTATCTCAAAAATTTTGCTGCAGAAGACTACATTGACCAGTTCCATCAAGAGTTCGCCTAATTATAATGGTTACAAGTAGTGATACTAAGCTGGGAGAAAATAAGAAAAATATTTAGACCCTATTCCTATTGTTATTGACATAAGAACAGGAACTAAAGGTCCCTTTGTTTTTTTGAAATTAAGGAAATCATCAGTTCTACATCTCTTATAATTTTAAAATCGTAACTCCTGCATTCAAATTTGTTTATGACGTAAACGTTGCTTTCTAATATATCATGGAAATGTATACTGTAATAAAACAAGAGAACTTATAAAGTAATTATTCACTATTATAATCATCTTGTGGTTTAGATAAAAAAATTACCGGCAACACTCTTAACACCTTAATATAATTACTTTCTTTTTGTAGTGATCAAGTCTTTTCAAAACTTAATCTAATTAATTTCTTATTTACTAACCAAAATACTTCCCCTAAGTTTTTACTGATTGTTTTCCCCCTTTGTTTCTAAAAGGGTATCCTTTTATGATAGGGTCTCTCTTGTTATCTCTACAGGATGTCATGTACCTCATTTTGTACATCAAAATGTTGTTTTTGCCGATGTCGTTGTCCTACTGGAGCACTGTGCAATTGTAGCTCATATTTTTCAAACAACCCTTGGATCTACCCATTGATTCTCATCAATATCTAACCAGATGTATCCATATTTATCCAAGATGCTTATTTACTATACATTTCTTTAGCGTTTTCTGAGAAAGTTTATACTATGCTTGTCACATAACCGCAATTCTCTTTGCAACAATTAAGTTCACTCCTGTTCACTTGTTCCATCTTTTCTATCCACATTTGTGAGTGTCCTGGTTTCCTGAACTTTGTTCTTTGATATTTTGTTATTGCAACTTCTTTTTTATTCCATGTTTCATTTAATCTTTTTGTTGTATTGTATGAAGCATTCCTCATTGACTATTTTCTTGAGTTCCAATAGTTATTGGCTTTGTGACCATATCCACCACAACTATTGCATCTCATAGTGTAACAATGTGAAACAATATGTCCAACATGATTGTAGTTTCAACATCTTATACTATTATTGAACCTACCAACTTGTTTTCTTCCATGATGCCTACAATCCAAGGATTTATGACCATATTCATTACAAGAAAAACAATAACCATTAAAAAAATTTGCATACCTTCTTTGATTCATCCATGAAGGTTTCTCTCTTATAAACTTTCTTTGAGGTGTATGAGTAACTTCTGGAAGTCTTCCTTGATCTGATCTTCTAAATTTTGTAGTGTTGCTTTCATTTCTTGAACATGAAGAACCTGAGTCATACCTGCTTTCACTTTTTACAAATGAAGGAGTTGTGTCAGACCTGTCTTCATCCCTTAAAAATGAAGGACCTGTGTCAGACCTATCTTCACCCTTTACAAATGAAGGACTTGTGTCAGGTTTCTTAGGAGTATTGATTTCTTCCTTGTTGTATCCAAGACCATATTTGTCATTTGGTGATCTCTGACTATCCAAGATCTCATCCAAGGTCATGGAGTTGTTCAAGAACTTGATTTGGGTGTTTGACTTCTCAACCTTCTTTCTAAGATTCACAACTTCTTCTTCTAGCTTATGACATGATTCTTCCTTTTTGTTCAGTTGGTTCCTCACTACTTCCTCCCTTCTTTTGGCTTCTTCAAGTTGGATTTTAATATTGACATAGCTTTCCCTTAGTTCTTTTAGTTCAGCAAGGTTTTTGCTTGGTTCATCATCTTCCTTCTTTTCTTCTTTTGCTTGATTGATTTCATTTTTCAGTCTCTCGATATCCTCTTCCTTTTCGTTTGTTAGATTAGTAACTTCTGTTTTCAATCTTTTGATGTCTTCATCTTTGTTCTCTAACTGAATCTTTTGCTCAGATATGATTTCTTCATTGTCTTTGAGATTTTATTTTATTTCCAGGATATGATTTTGATTTCTAAGCTCCTCATCTTCCTTGTACTTTTCTTTTACTTGACTAATTTATTTCTTTAGCGGCTCAATCTCCTATTCTTTTTCTTCTAACTGATTATCCTACTCATATATTATCTTTTCATTGTCCTTGAGCATTTCCTTTATTTCCAATATATGCTTTTGACTCTTTTCAAGAAATTCTTTAGTGTAGTCTTGAAGATAGCTATAGTATGGATCATTATAGTCATAGAGGTATTCACAAAGACTCCAATAAACCTTTTGTTTGGCCTTTGATAGTTCTTCTTCTACATATTTCATGGGACAAATGATAACAGGACATTCTTTTGTTGTATCTGAGTCTTCTTCTTTACTTGCAAGGGAGGATTCAATATCAACATTATTGCAATCGAAATATTCTAGAGATTATTTACCTTTATTGATGGTTGATTCTTCATCTTCATCCTTGATAGGAATTCCTTCTATGTCTTGTCTTTTGATTTGATACATCTCTTGTAACTTCAGACATAAGTACTTGGCAGATGTACATAGTCCTATGCTTGCCTTGACTGTATATGATAATCCATTGAGAAGAATCTTCAATGCCACTTCATTGTTCTTCCTTTCTCTTCTTTGGATTGTAATATTGGATAGATTATTTGATGTAGTTAAATCCTAGGGCTTGATTACTACTGAATTCCAAACTTAGGATCCTCTTGAATTCAAATATTGTTTCATATTTTCTCTCCATGAAGAATAATTTGTTCCATCAAATAAGGGAGCTTCAATTGTGGAGAGAGCCATCTGTCCACCCCTTTCTTCAGGATCTACCTTCCAGTGGTTAAACTGTGCTCAAGGAACCTGCTCTGA
Organism: Picea mariana; assembly: GCA_032191745.1. Taxonomy (NCBI): domain Eukaryota; kingdom Viridiplantae; phylum Streptophyta; class Pinopsida; order Pinales; family Pinaceae; genus Picea; species Picea mariana. The sequence continues at coordinate 62,306 of JASDQU010370723.1, read as the reverse complement.
TACCAATTTTTGAACACACCACCCACACTAAGAGGGCGGGGGTGAATTAGTGTGTGGAATTTTCTAACTTTTCTTCTTCTTACAAGTTAGAAGTTAAAACATAATTGAACAAATTAAGAACAATTAAATCATAATCACAATGGACAAGAGATGCCATATGCTTGTGTAAGATTTTGTATAATTTATATGTATATATATGTGAATATAGTAATATGAATTTTCCCAGCACCAACTGAAGTAAGGAGCACCAACTCCTCGGAGAGCACCAACTCTTAAGAAAGACCCAACTTGCCACAAGAACCAGCTTGTTGATAGAACACAGTCTATCCAACTAGAGTTCATATAGTATTTCAACCAACTCTAGTAGCAGTGATCCATTATTGAATCAATTATGCTTCATGATCAAAGGTATACCATCAAGACTCATCATTGCACTTCATATTCTCTCTGAAATTCATGCCTTCTTCACTTTGTCTTTCCTTTGATATTTGTGCCTTATTAACTTCACTTCGTCTTCTCTTTGATATTCGCATGGACCTTAGGTCCGCATCCCCTTCAATTTTCTTCACAGGCCGCTCTTCCTTAGTGAGCCTCTCTTTTCCAAAAGCTCATATACTTCCACAATAACACCATCCAGTGAACCAATCATGGTTGTATTTATAGTTTCTTATGCTCAAAACGTGTTTAAGTTATTAAGCCAGCTTGTGCAACAAGTTATAACTAAATCTTTTATTTACAATGACTTTTGGGACCACCAGAGATCATCATTTTGGGTCTTCAACGTTAACCCTGGCACCCCCTTTTACTTTCATAAATCAATCACAACCATGGATCGATTTCCTTCGTCTATGTGATAACAAAAATTGGTGTTTCCTTCAAACCATGTTCATATGATCATAGGCGTAGAACCACAGGCTTATCAATTTAAGCGACACATTACATTTTTCCCTTTAAGTATATTTACCATATGACCAACGGAGGTGACCTCACATGAGGTGAGACGAGCGCTTGAGTGCTTATCAATTCAATAGTCACGATTCAATCTCACAATGAGATGGACGATTGTTGGAACTTCGGGACTTCCAACCTTTCAAATATCTTGAATATGATTTCATCAAACAGATCGGAAGGTTCACATTTATATCACGGAACTAGATCAATGGTCATATACGTTCCTTACATCTATCATTTCATTTCTTAATCCAAAGACCGGGACTTAATCAAGCAATGAGATGGATGACCACCATTTACTTTGAGACTTCAACTATTATGCTTACTCCATCCTTCCACTATATTTTGATCAATGGTTGAGAGTACACCCGACATCAGATCGATGGTCGAGATCTCCTTCGGGTCTCCAAACTTTAGAGATTTCAAATCTCAACGCATTCTTTCCTCCGTACGTCAATCTTTCGGAACTCTCAATCCATTGATGCGTGTCCCTTTCGGATCAAAGGTTGAGATCTCCTTCGGGTCTTTGAACTTCGGATATTTCAAATCTCAACCCCTTCTTTCCTTCAGAGTGATCACCTACTGATTAAGTCATAAGTGGTGGAGATCTCTTACTGTCAGTTAATACTTCCACTTACACTATCCTTCCACTGCAAAAAATCGACGGTCGAGAATGCTCCTAAAGTGATCTTCAGATCAGACGTCTCGTGTCCACTTCGAGACTTCGGCATTTGGGACTTCAGGACTTTGGGAAAGTGCTGGTGGTAAAACTCTCAAAGCACAACTCCCATGGTGACATAAATTTATTACATCACTTGATGACGTGTCATGAGCTAAGTAGTTGCTGCGTGTCACTCAGATTCATGATTTGCACGTATCTGAAATGTCGATTCAACTTGACACTTGTGATTCTCTGACTATGCCATGTGTCCTTGCTGACAAGGACTACTGACATGGTTAGTCACATTTTACTGCTGACGTTGTCTGTCGACGTAGATCTCTCAATGTGACGCATATTCATCTCCTTGATCTAACGACCAGAATAATATCTGAAGAGTATCTCAGATCGATGACTGAGAGTGACTTTGGAACTTCGTCCTTCGAGACTTCGGGACTTTTGAAATTTCTTGGTGGTGAAACTCCCGAACTAATTCTCTCGGAGTGACGTAATTTTCTTACGTCACTTTTTGACATGGCACAAGCTAATTTCCTCTTGACACTTGTCATCATCTGATTATGCCATGTGTACTTGCTGATGTGGTCTACTAGATGTCCTTGCAGACGTGGTCTACCACATGTCCATCCTAACGTGGTTTGCCACATGTCCTTGTAGACGTGGTTTGTTGACATGGTCTGCCACATGTCCATGTTGATGTGGTCTACTAAGATGGTCTATTGACGTGGTCTGCCTGATATAACGATCATCGCATTCTCTCTAGATCCAATGGTCCTTATTCATTTTGGATTTCCAACTCTCTAGGATTCTGGTTTTTCAAATCTCAAACTGAAAAATAGGAAGTGAGATTTTTCTGAAGCTTAACCTCCTCTCATATTTATACCCGAGCTAAATATTGTTTGTCGATCATGATCCTAGATCGATGGCTCAATCTATCTATGATGCAGCTCTTCTAGCTTATCTTGTCCTTCCACTTAGAATGATCCAACGGTTGACAAAAATTCGCAAAAATAAGATCTCAGATATTTTATCTTGCTTATCCTATCCTTCCACTTTAAAGTGATCCAACGGTTATGAAAACACTCAAAGTAGATCAACGTTTGACGATTATTGCGGAACCACAACTTGCGAGTGATTTAACTCGACACCCAAACTCCACAATTTGAAGTTGTGCATTGTTGGTGAGTCAACCACATTCGTCGATCTTTGAAGCTATAAGATCTAACGATCCTGACTAATTGCGGGATTGGAAATAGCCCGATGTTTAATTTTCCTTTCGATCTCCGCAATCTATCCCTACCGTTGATATGGCGATTGCACATCCAATGGTCACGACTTAATCTTACTTAAACTAATCATTTGTTGGATCAACCACAGTTGTCAATATTCGAGTCTATGAGATTTGACGATCTAGGCCAATTGTGGGATTGGAACTAGCGAGTCATTTAATTCTCCTTCCGATCTCCGCAATTTATCCCTATCGTTGATCCGGATTGAAAATCTGATGGTCACAATCCTCCAACGGTCCTCAAGCCCATGGTCACTCATATGACCGATGTTCATTTATATGAGACGATCAACAGGGTCAATTTCTTGATCAAATGGATGTTGAGGCTTCTCACTCTGATCAGACGGCTACTGAAGCTTCTCACCCTGAGCTTAGGCTTTTCCTTCCGAGCTTTGATCTCTGCATTTGCTAACCCTCCTGAGCTTTTATCATAGGAACATTTTTTATCCTATAGTGATAAAAAATAATCAAGAATTGCTTCAGTTTTCTCCTCCTCCTGAGATTACGCTTTCAATCTTCTACATATTGTTTTCTCCTCCCCCTGAGCTTATGCTTTCGATCTCTACATATTTTTTGGTATTTTCCAGCTAACTGATATACTGTTGACATCAATGATAATCTCATATATAGTAATGATAATTCATCGTAACAACAAATCATCACATCGACTGTTGACATCAATGAAAATATTTCCAACACTTTATAGATACAATATTTTCCTTTCAAGATGATGGTGATGATGAATCCATAGATATTACATAGGAAAAACTTGATGAAGTTCAAAAAAGGGGAGACATAGAAGGGTGACTTAGAGTAATTAATTAGTTGACTGAATATCAAAAGACAGAATTAAAGAAGAGTGAGATCGTGACTTATGCAAGAAGGAATCAAATTCCTATCTCTCCTCCACAGACTTTAGAGAAACAAACCTCATCTCAGCCAACAAATCAAGATTCATTTCAGCCAAAGGAAACCACTCTCTAGCTAGAAAAGAGGGTGGCCCCACCACATCCACCTCCATTTCGAGAGTTGCTTCCAAGACCAACATAGGCAAACAAATAGATTCAATTGAACATAGATGTCCCAACCATGGTTAGAAAAATGAATATGACAGTCCTAGTGACATAAATGTGAAAAATCCCTTCCATGAGAAGAGAAGTGTTGAAGTTGTTGAAAGTGCCATCCAAAGCAGAAGATCCTACAATAATCTTGAACACCATGTACCTTGGATGGAAAAATGATCCAAACCCTCCCTTTTATCTTTCTTTGGGGATAAATAATTGCGCCTTGCAAAACTACATGCTAGATTTTGGGCCCTCAGGAAATGTGATATCCTTAAAGGTTATGAAAAAAATTGTCCTCAAGACAAATCGACCCTATGGAAATGTTTGTGGCATCGGTTCAAAAAAGGTCAAATTTTATGGTCTCATAGAAGATGCAAAATTATATTTGGTGGATTTTCCTCACATTAGCATCCTCATGAAAATAGTGGTGATCAATGTTCCATACGCCTGGGAATTCTATTATTGAGGATTTGGGCCACCAATCTTGGAGGTTTCCTTCACATGGACCTCACTCATGCTTATATCCCCATGGAGGATGGTACCTTTGACGTTCTCTACAATTGAGGAGAAACCAAGAAACATGTGATAGAGAGGGATCACCCTAACCACATCAACGAGAATTATTTTGATGAAGGAACACTACCCATTGAATATGATCCTCACAATCTACCTTTCATCCAGAAGGACTACATAGATACACTACTTCCAATGACTCAAGAATATAAGGAGAATTTGGTAAAATTTCAAGGAAAGAAACCAGGTTCCATCAAGATATTGAAGAAAGAATAAGATAAAGAAGATAAAGAACGTGAGAAGGCTATTAAATATGCATTCAACATAGAGACACCTTCATACCCCTACATTGATAATATACCTTACATCAACTACAGTGAAGGAAATCTTGAAATCATGTCAGATAAAAAGAAGGCCAAGCCCAAATATGATCAAAATAATAACAACTCTTGGCTTTTCCCTTACATCATCAAGAAGAAGCATGAGAAAGGTATTTACTACTTGTCATTCATGGATGGGAGAAATACGCCATTACCAGTGGATGTGTCTCTTCTTCGATCCTACATTCAAGGTACTTGACTTATTTAGGGCCCAAGCCCTAGGGAAGTAGGTAGGTCATCTTGATTTCCTGCATTTCCATCTTGATTTCTCATATCATTTTAGTTTCATTTCATTTTTCTATACTTGCATTATTGATTTACATGTTTCTCTTTCATCATATTATATAAAAGATGATTTTTTTTTTTTTTCTAGATTAGTTGTCATTTTTGAAATTTTGGATATTTCTATTATGTAAGCAAAGGGTGAGTGAGCCACCCTATATTTTATAGTTTGGTGTTTTAGTGTAGGCATGTTTCTAAATAGGAGATGTTGATGCTCTCATGCACTCTACGATGAGTACATGTCCCCAAGTAGGACCTAGATGTTATCCCCAATTTCTAGGGATAACTAAATAAATGATGTCTCAAGGCCCTCAAGTTGCAGACATGGAGTACTGAGATACAGATGACTAATTGTGTCCACATGCACAGAAATATACCCACTTCACCATCAAACATCCTAGATTCGTCATGATGGAATTCACTACATCATCTTTCTTATGGAAGATGATGGTCTTTCTCCATGAGGTACAAGTCAAGTATTGTGGTAAGTGTCAGTTTAATACTTGAGGCATTTGAGTATGTTGCATTTAAATATTCTTTTGATTATAGAACTTATGCTTGGAAATTATTCTCTTTTCCCTATTTCACCTTGTTGGTTGACATTGTACCCTAGTAAGTGGTCACCCTTGGGATTGGGATTGCTAATGGGAGGTTCACTTGTTGAGTCATCTTACCATTCTCGATTATACTTATCATTTTTCACACTTCATCCTTTTCATCTCCTTATCTTTTTGGATTTTTGGGTGTACTAACCCAAGAATTGTACCTCATTTCATGGGAAGAAGGGGCTCAAGACCTAGAGGGAATGTAGCTAACAAAATATAAAATCCAAACTATAACATTCCAGATCCTCACCCAAAGAGGTATTGAGAACGATGAAATGTTTCTCCTAAAAAAGAAATAAAAGACCTGTAAGAAACAATTTCGTATTTTATGGACGTCCCACTTGTTCAGGGACATATATGATTTTAGGGGAAAATTTTCACAAATGGGCTAATTTTCCATGGTTTTTCCCCAAAAAATATTCGCCAATTTCCATTTTTTCTAAAAATGGTTTGCCCAAATTCCATAGAATAAAATTATTTTACCTTAAAAATCACCAAAATGTTATAGAAACTATATAAAATCCTTCGAAATTTGAATGTTTTGACAAAAGTATCACCAAACATTTTACATTTTTCATATTAAGGACTAGTAATATTAGCCCATATTTCTACATTTTAATATAAATTTCCATCCTTAAAATTATCCTTATTGAGGGATCTACATGAGTGCGTTACAATGTTTGGATATGGAAATTTGTGTAACTCACCCTTCAAGTGACATTGTGGTACTACCCCCTAAGCTTTATGTTACCCATTGGGAGTACCCAATTGTTCTAGAATTTAATTAATTAATGGAAAATGAATGGGCTTGGAAAAAGGATGCATTGAAAATGAAGGTGCAACATACTCTCTACAAAGGCACCCATAAATGAGACAATGTGAACCATTGTATGTCATGAACCCCATGCCCAAAAGTCTTAACCCCATCCACTTCATCTCCTCCACATGACTTAGAGAGGGTCCATCTAGAAAAAACTCCTTAACTCAAGGAATGATTCACCCAATAGGTCACCTCTTCAACCCTCCCATACCTAAACTTGGAAAATTTCATAGGGTCTTTGAGCACTTGTTTAATTTGATCAGGTAGTTTGGATGCACATGTTTATGTGTCTCTTGTATTAAATGTGATTTTAATTTCCATGTTACATTTGACTTGAGATCCTTGGATGAGGAAGTTGCCTGTCTTTGCATGACCTTGTTGATGGATGTTTTGGAGGGGCAAGCCTAGCTTGGGCCTTCATTGGGGTAGGAATCCCAGAGGTTGGATGCCATTACCTAGACATTGGGAGAAGCCATAACTTGAATGTTTCCTTTGGAGGCAAGAGAAGATAATATGGATGATGAGAGGTATCCCATCTTAACCCAATGTTTGGCCTTGAAAGGTCAAAACATCATCTTCAAGGGCTTGACATCACCCTAGGGCTAGGGTTTTGGTGGTGATGATGATGTTTTGATGGACACTTGGAACCTTTGGAGGAGGAGTATCCTTTGCATAATGGAGAGGAGCCTAGTGCATGAAGAGGAGGCCTTAGGAGGCCCAATGAATTACTCCTTTTTTCTCAACAACTTGCTAAAGTGCCAAGACATCACCCTAGAAAGGGTTGATGTCACCTTTTAGGGTTTCTTTATGTGCAAATTTTAAGTTAAATTTAAATTACTTTGTAAAGGGGAATGCCTCCCTTATTTTTTGGTTTACCCTAACTAAATGTGGACAAACACTTTTTAGAGGTTTTTTATAAATAAGAATCAAATTCATTTTATTTGATCATAACTCTCTAATGTGAGAGGAGTTACTGAGATGAACTTTTTGCCCCTCTTGGGAAATTTACATCTCTCTCTCTCTCTCTCTCTCTCTCTCTCATGCTATGGTTTATACTTGTCTTGTGGAGAAAAGTGGTGCACTACCCTTCTTAGAGGTTTGTTCTTGCATGTTGATGATATTTTCTTGGTAAACAAGGGTTTGTCTAGCATTTGTCTTGAAATTGGTGAGAAAAATATGCATATTATTAGTTCTTTTTCTTGTTTCATGGTTGTTCTTGGCTATATACTTAGAGGAATAAAAGGGATTATACCCTCCACCAAGTTATCATTGTTTTTTATTAGATAATATTATGGAAATGTTGCTATGAGGAGTAAAAGGGCTTACACCCTCCTAGATTTACCTTGCTAGGGTTAATTTCCCAAGGGAGTAAAAGGGATTACACCCCTTGAGAAGTAGTAGACTTAACCTAATACAAGAAGACTCCATAACCCATTTTGGCAAGGCACTAATACAAGTTTTCATTGGATATATAAATTACTTGCATTGGTACATGTGCTTTTGAGAGATATCAAAATTGTTTAAGTTGGAAATTTCTCTTGGTGTCTTAAGCTTGATAAAGCCACGAAGGCATCTTTATTGGACTAGTGGTTCTCTTGTTATAATAAAATAAAATATCCATCTATTAGGGCTGCAGAAAAACACATTCAATCTCTCATTTAACTTGCTTTTCAACCGTGGAAATTACTTGCAAACTCATATTTTTATTCTACTGCTCATTGTCTATCTTTTTNTTGTAGCAAATATTTTCTATAGCAACTTGGATGTTACAATAATTCTTTGAAAACACTATCTAACAACCCTCTTTTACCATAAAAGTTTGTTCTTGAATATTGGAAAGTTATCTATTGATTTAGTGCTTCATTGTCCAACAACTAATTGATAATTTTGACGGTTAAATATGTAGTAAATATTTTTTATTCTTGTTGATATATATTCTTGTTTACTGCTGCAATATAGGACAACAAGCTTCACTTTCTTTTCCACTTGATTTTTAGGCTTGTATCTCGATTATGTGTCTTGTCTCGGGCAAGTGTAACACTTTGGTGTAGTTAGTCAAGTCTCTGACAACCCTTTACCATCATCGATACTCATTTCCAAGCCATCATCCACTTCTTTTTTTGACCTATAGGGGATCACCTTCCATTAATCCACTTTCCATATCATTTTCCCCTAGGGTCACATAGGATTCCCCCCTTGTGTAGGATTTCTCCTTAACTAAAGTGAGGGAATACCTATCTAAGGTGAATGTGGGTAGGTAGTCACATAGTTATCTCCATCCTGTGGATTGTGTCAGGATTTTCCAAACCTACAATTTGTGCGATAACAGTTCCATCGAACAAAGGAGATCTATTTGTAGGGAGACCTTACTTACAATCCATATGTTCTCTAGATCTTCCTTCTAGTGGTTAAATTGTTTATTTAGGAACCTAATTTGATACCAATTATTGAATTTATGCTTATATTGAGGGGGGGTGAATTAATATACAATATATATTTATTTATTTTGTTCTGGTGGAATTGGAAACTCGTGGTTCTCATACTCATGTGACATGGGGTCAATTCCCATATGTTACCTCTATAACCTCCAGTTGCGTCCACACAACCCGCAAGCATGGGGAACATGTAAATCATGGTGAGAATCGAACTTGAGTCTTCCTTTTTACACATTTCCTTCCATTTACACGACACTTTCCAATCAGTCTACACCCTTGTGGGCCAATCATTTTTACTTTATTTAACCATTCATAAATAATTAGTTATCCTAGAAACAATAATCACATATAAACTCAAATCATAATGCAC
>JASDQU010370723.1:3815-30317 GCA_032191745.1 Picea mariana | reverse complement strand
CTAATAATGAAAGAAATAAGTCTAGTTGACACTAATCTATATACGAACTATCAAAATAAATAAGGAAAATGTTAATGCATCTCATATGCATCTTCCCATGTAGCAGAGTGTGGACTATAACCGTCCCAGAGAACCTTGACCTCATCGACTATTCGACGTCGTAGTTTTTGAGTGCGATGGTCGAGTATGCAGATTGGTTCCACAATTAAAGCACCCTCATATGATACCTGCAATTAACTAAATCCAATAACATGTGATGGATCTGAAATATAATGACGTAAAACTGAAACATGAAACACATCATGCATACTCCTCAAAGAATCAGGTAAGGCTAGTCGGTAAGCCATGGGTCATTTATTTTCTACAACTTCAAAAGGTCCCACAAAACTTGGAGAGAGTTTAACACCCTTTCCCAACTTAATCGAACTCTTATGTGACTTCATCAACAAAAATACTTTATCACCTACCTCATAACTGCAGTCTATACGATGTGCATCCACATAACTCTTTTGTCAGTCTTGTGCTTCTTTAATCCTTTTCCTTATGGATTAAATCTAATATTCCATTTCTTGGATCACTTCTGCTCCTACCAGGACCTTATCCTCTAGTCAATCCAAACTCAAAGTTTCCCTACATGGTCATCTATATAGAAACTCAAAAGGTGCCATCTTTATCGATCTCTAATAACTATTGTTGTACGCAAATTCTACCAATGGTATGAATTATTCCCATCATTTTTGTTGATCCATCACATACATTCATAGCATATGCTCAAGAATTTGATTCGTTCATTCAGTTTGTCCATCTGTTTCGGGGTGATATGTTGTACTAAAATTCAATTGTGTTCCCAAATCCTCTTGGAAACTAGTCCAAAATCATCCAATGAATATCGATCCTCGATCGAATATTATCTTTCTTGGAACATCATGTAATATCACAATTTCATTAACAAAAATTGTAGCTATTTCTGGCGCCCGATATGTCGTACAAACTAGAATATATGTGCACTTTTCATCAAAGTGTTGAAAACTACAAAAATAGAATCATGCCTCTTTGCCATCAGTGGAAATCCAACAATAAAATCCATCGAAATGATTTCCCATTTTGATTTAGGAATCACATGTGGCTGTAACAATCCCGTTGGATGTCTATGTTTAGCCTTCACTTGCTGACATTCAAGACATCTCGCCACATAATTAACTATATCATTCTTCATTCCCTTCCAAAAGAATAAAGGTTTAAGATCTGCCTTCATCTTCGTGAATCTAGGATGAGCAATATACACTGCTCAATGAGCTCCGCTCAAAATTAAATTTCTCATTTTTTCATTTGGTGGTACATAAATTCTTCCATTAAATATTAGTAGTTCGTCACTGTCCAATGTAAAACCCTCATAACTCGATACCGTCATGGTATCTTGCCCGATATTGTCCTTAACTTCCTTATACCAGTCATCATCAATCTGCAATGCTTATATAATTTCTCAAATATTTGTCTTAAGGGTTATTATTGATAATATGTGTGGTCTCCAACGCAATGCATATGCTACTCTATTAATCGTTCCTTTAATATACGTGATCTCAAAATCGTATTCGCTTAAAAGTTCTGACCAACGCCTTTGTCACGCATTCAAGTCACTCTAAGTAAATATGTGTTGCAATCCAAAATGATCATTTTTTAGTTTGAATTTCCATGTGATAAGGTAATGTCTCCAAACTAATAAGGCATACACAATCGCTAGCAACTCAAAACCGTGTGGCGTAATTCTCTTCATGCCTTCTTAATTTCCTTGAAATATACACGATCACTCAACTGTCTTGCATTAATACTCCACCCAATCCTTCCTTGGATGTGTCAGTGCATACCAAGAATTCCTTGTCCATATCCATAACCTTATATATCGGTGTTTTCATTAATAACTCCTTAAGCTTCTGAAATGATTCCGCGCATTTCTCTGACCATACGAATTTTTTATCCTTCTTCCACAATTTCGTGATTGGATTTGATATATTTGAAAATCCTTCAACAAAGCATTGATAATAACCTGCTAATAACATAAAACTATGTACTTCTTGCACGTTCATTGGTGTTGGTCATTCCATAATAGCCTCAACCTTCGTTGGATCCACAATGATACCTTCTCTAGAGATAATGTGTCTCAAATAATGAATCTTTGTCTAATAAAACGAACATTTCGACAAATTCCCGTACAAATTGTTTTCTCTTAAACACTTCAACACTAATCTCAGGTTTTCATCATGCTCCTCTCTCATTCGAGAGTAAATCAATATATCGTCAATAAATACATGTATGAAATTATCCAAATACTCATTGAATACCCCATTCATTAAACTCATGAATACACTGGGGGAATTCATCAATCCAAACAACAATATAGTAAATTCATAATGTTCGAATCTTGTCTTGAATGTTGTTTTAGGAATGTCTTCATCTTTAATTCGAAACTGATGTTATCCTGATCTTAAGTCAATCTTTGAAAATACTGTCACTCCCTTCATTTGATCAAATAAGTCATCAATTCTTGGTAATGGGTATTGGTTCTTGATCATGGCTTTGTTTAATTGACGATTGTCAATGCAAAGCCTCCACGATCCATCCTTCTTTATTACAAACATCATTGGTGCACCCCATGGATATACACTTGGACATATAATTCCCAAGTCTAGTAACTCCTTCAATTGCATAGATTTAATTCTTGTAATTCAGGGGTCGACATCTGATATGGCGTTCTTGCAATTGGTTATGTTCCAGGTTTTAAATCTATAGTAAATTCCAATTATCTTTCCAATGGTAAACCTGGAAGTTCTCCAGGAAAAACGTCAAAAAAATCTAACACTACAAGAAGGTTTTCTAATCCTTCCATGTCCCCCTTTTCGTTAAGAACTAAAATGGAATATAACTTACATCCTTTGTGCATACTTTTCAGTAATTGTGGGGAAGAAATAAATCTCAATGAAACTCCTTGGTTTCTTCCCACAATTAATCTAATCTGTCCCAAATAATCAATCAAACTTAATTGTTTCACCTTACAGTTAAGTATCATGTTGTGCGATTCTAACCAATCCATTCCAATCACAATGTCATAAGATCCCAAGATTGCGACATATAGGCTTACAGTTCGGACAAAATCACCCAAGTTAATTTTACAATCCTTAACTTTTCCTCCAACCTTTTTCTTGGCACTTGATGCCATTTCCACATATCTAAACTCATTTTGTTCAATTACCTTCACCTTAATTATTTTAAGCACATCACTAGATATAAAACTCTTAGTAGCTCCTAGATCTATCAAAACACTAAATTGTTGATAAACTATCATACCTAAAGTCTCGAGAACTATAGATTGATGCTCGACCTAGAGTTTATTAACCGCTGCATGAATCATATGGGCCTTGCCCAAATATCCCACTATTGTTTTTCCTTCTGATCCAATAGCTCTTGCCTTCTCAATAGGACAATCTCTATGGTAGTGTGGCTCTCCACAAGTCCAACCTCTGTTCTTAGGGCTAGTGCTCTTAGTCCCAAAGGAAGAATCTGTTGGTCTAGGGTTATGAGGCCTCTTTCTATTCGTTGGAAAGGATCCTGGACTATTGTTGCTGCTAAGGATGAAGTTGATAATGATGTGGTGGTTCTCTATATAGATTCCTTTGAATGGTATTTGGTCTACATGGCATAGAAAATACATATCCTTTGGGTGTATCATGGCACCCATAAGTCTATCTAACAAGTTTTTGTTGCTACAATGCTCTATGCAATGTCTGTCATGTATGCCTGGAAAGAGTCCTTCCCTAACCCTCATTGTTCAACTCTCTATCAACAATGAAGGATTTTTGTACTGCATCATGCAAATTCTAAGGCATCAGAATCCTCACCTTAGCATGAATGTTGAAGTTGAGACCAAACAAAAACTTGTTAACCTTTAATTTCTCAGTTTTCAGATGAAGAGCATATTTGATCAACTCCATGAACCTGGCCTCATACTCTGGTATTGTACGAATAACCTGTCGTAAAGTGTTGAATTCATTAAATTGATGCTCAATGAACTCATCATATAGGTGTTGAGGTCATTCCATGCTTCCAAAAATTCCCTCCCCTATTCTATTTTTCCCAATTTCTTTTCTCCCTTTCTTTTCCCTCTTCTATACTTACCCGTTTTTCCCTTTTCCTCTTCCCCTCTATTATCCCTTTCTGGTTCTATACTTAGTCACATTTCTATGATCGTAGATTCCCAGGTTGGAGGACTCACAGATCCTCATCTCCATATATATACTCACATCATGAGTCCAACCGACTGCCATTCCTTTCCATACTTAGCCAATTTTATGACCACGGGTTCCAAGGTTGGCGGTATCGAACTCTCATGTCCCATGTTCTATGATATACATGTTTCACCCAAAAATTATGTGATCTACAATTTGACCCCAAACTCCTTAAACTCACAAGATTCACTCTACCTATGATGATTCCATATGACCGCCCCACCTTTCCATACTTAGTCGATTCTTCACCTCCTGTTGTCACAAATTCGTGGGTTCCCGGACTCCTGGGTTCACAAAAGTTTCAAAGCATTTTTCACTCCCGTCCATCCCCGTCACCTTCACGCCATTCCAAAAGAACATTAATTGTGATTTTATTAGTGACAACTCACCAAACAGGTTCGAAAAGATTGGCATTAATAAGAGAAAATATCGAGGACATCTCCCATTAAAATGCATTAAAATAAGATTTACAGGAGATTATATTATCATCCTCAAGCGTTCATTTTAAATACTATCAGAAGCAAATGAAAATTCTCATGACCTTATGGCTGCATCTCGACAACATTTATGTGGAGATACCTTGAATATATTTGGGCACGAGGACCATAATTTTTAGTTGTCTAGAGCTTATTCCTGTTGCTCATCCCCTTCTTCCCAGAAGGAATTTATCTGGATGTCTAGAATTGCATGAGCAGTTTGTGTCCTAGAAGTTTTTGATTGTAAGGAGTTGGTCACCTGGTGCGCTGAGAGATATATTCTGAACCAACAAATTATCCAGTTGCAGGACCATTCCCCAATCTCCCTATCACCTCAAGTATTTTGAAAGATGTTGAGACTTCACGAGCCAACTCTTACTTTCAAGGGTGAGGATTGCAGGGAGTTATTAAAGAAACATGATAATGGATTGGACCTATTATCTAAATTCTTAGAGAACCCAGTGGCCTTCCTCGAGGACATCACCAGATTACAGGTTAGTGCATTCAAAAACCCTTTCTAGGAAATTGCATGGATTTTCACGAGGATAACATGACAAGAAACTACAACCAGCATCTCTCAGATGATTCTGTATATTTTATATTTTACAGTGAAAGAACAAAACATTCGATTAGGGTAAGTTTATTTTTATTGAAATCTCTTCCCTTTTCCTCTTCCCCTCTATTATCCCTTTCTGGTTCTATACTTAGTCACATTTCTATGATCGTAGATTCCCAGGTTGGAGGACTCACARATCCTCATCTCCATATATATACTCACATCATGAGTCCAACCGACTGCCATTCCTTTCCATACTTAGCCAATTTTATGACCACGGGTTCCAAGGTTGGCGGTATCGAACTCTCATGTCCCATGTTCTATGATATACATGTTKCACCCAAAAATTATGTGATCTACAATTTGACCCCAAACTCCTTAAACTCACAAGATTCACTCTACCTATGATGATTCCATATGACCGCCCCACCTTTCCATACTTAGTCGATTCTTCACCTCCTGTTGTCACAAATTCGTGGGTTCCCGGACTCCTGGGTTCACAAAAGTTTCAAAGCATTTTTCACTCCCGTCCATCCCCGTCACCTTCACGCCATTCCAAAAGAACATTAATTGTGATTTTATTAGTGACAACTCACCAAACAGGTTCGAAAAGATTGGCATTAATAAGAGAAAATATCGAGGACATCTCCCATTAAAATGCATTAAAATAAGATTTACAGGAGATTATATTATCATCCTCAAGCGTTCATTTTAAATACTATCAGAAGCAAATGAAAATTCTCATGACCTTATGGCTGCATCTCGACAACATTTATGTGGAGATACCTTGAATATATTTGGGCACGAGGACCATAATTTTTAGTTGTCTAGAGCTTATTCCTGTTGCTCATCCCCTTCTTCCCAGAAGGAATTTATCTGGATGTCTAGAATTGCATGAGCAGTTTGTGTCCTAGAAGTTTTTGATTGTAAGGAGTTGGTCACCTGGTGCGCTGAGAGATATATTCTGAACCAACAAATTATCCAGTTGCAGGACCATTCCCCAATCTCCCTATCACCTCAAGTATTTTGAAAGATGTTGAGACTTCACGAGCCAACTCTTACTTTCAAGGGTGAGGATTGCAGGGAGTTATTAAAGAAACATGATAATGGATTGGACCTATTATCTAAATTCTTAGAGAACCCAGTGGCCTTCCTCGAGGACATCACCAGATTACAGGTTAGTGCATTCAAAAACCCTTTCTAGGAAATTGCATGGATTTTCACGAGGATAACATGACAAGAAACTACAACCAGCATCTCTCAGATGATTCTGTATATTTTATATTTTACAGTGAAAGAACAAAACATTCGATTAGGATAAGTTTATTTTTATTGAAATCTCTTCCCAATTATCACAATAAAAAAGGGAGAAGAAATTATTCATGTCATCTTACTTAATTTTTTGCGATAGCGCATTGCTGTCCATTCCCCAGATAATCTTTGTGTAAGATGGTAAACTGTGAATTTGACCCAGTAACCTTATGCTATCATAAATTATGGAGACACAAGGACTCCCAACATTTTTATGAAGTATTTAATGATTTTGTCTCAGTTTTTAAAGGGTTGATATTTGGAAAGGATTTTCCCCGGATGTCTGACCAGGCGAGAAAGTTCCTGGATAGGAAGGGGAAACTGGAACAAATTGAGAAATATAATGTTATAAGGATTTTTGGATCCAAAGAAAATCCTTCCTTCCTTCCATGTCATATATATGATAGAATGTTTATTGCTGAGATAGCAAGGCAGTACACCTCCTGGTTGCATTTTTTCCATGAAAAGAGAAAAAATAAATTCATACCTCTACCTTGGAAAGTCAGGGATTTCATATTCAGGAATATGAACAAGATTGATGAACTCGTGGGCCACTTCCACAACCTCAATTTTAAATATGTTGAAAAATTAAAAGGGTTTGACCCTAATGGTATTTTTGTAGAACACCTATTGGTTATTGGTTTCAACAATTCTTTCATTAACACTATCCTGAATGAAGATGGAGATAATGCCTCGAGCACTCCTTCTCGTGATACTGGTGACCTGGAGACAATACTCAACACGAATTATTCATACAAGCAGAGAGGAAAAGGTCCAAGTGAGAAAAGTTCCCAATCCCCGACTGTCAGGCCCAAGAGTACAACATCTCGGAGTAGCTCTCCAATGGCCTAACCAAGTAAGAAAGTCACACATAGTTATTCAATCGGAGGAGGAGATAAGAACCCTCCCTCTGGAAAAATTGAAAGTTATCATAAAATTCCTGTGAGGAAGAAACGAAAAAACATTATGCAATAAGAGGAGGGACCGAAGGGAGAAAGGGATATCCATGATCTCTCCCTCGAAGATATGGAACTAGAAATTGACATTGAGAAAGTGTTCCCCAACGATGACCAGCTAGATAACACTACTCCCGAGAACCCTCAGATAGAAATAATTGGGACCAAGATCTTTGAGGAAGAAGATTCTTTTGCATTTCAAAGCGTTGTTTTTGACAGCGAATCCAAAAATTTTATTATTGAAAAAAGAGATGTAAATAATAATAAAGGGAAATCTCGTTCAGATATTAACCTACAAAACATACAACCTTCCCATATCTCCTAGATACACCGAGCAACTAGAGATGATATAGACAACTCTATTGATAGCCTTGAAGCTAAGAATGTCAGGTTAAAGAAGCGAATCAAAGAATTGGAGGGAGCTATAATGCCCCTTCCAATGTTGGCTAGTCCTTTAGCAATGATCAGGCCTACCACACTTGCGGAAAAGTTAAAAGGATCAACACGCCTTCTCACATCAGCCCGAGGCTATGTGGAAAAGAATATAAAGAAAAGAATGGAATTAATAATAGAGGCTTGGGTGATGTCAAAGAGTATGGTCTCTTTTGGAATAAGAGCACATGCTTTTGATGAATATTTGCAAGCAAATTTGAAAAATAAGCAAGGTTTATACCTCGATGGATTTGTACCATTTGGTGTTAAAGTTACTAGTATGATGGAATTGAGAATAAGAGAGAAGGATCTCCCTTCCCTAATCGAATAAAGAAACTAAACGCGTGCTAGAAAGAAAAGGTAAAAAACATGAATGGTATCGTTCAAGCATGTAGAAAGCCCATAACTAGAAGAGATGAATTATTCGAGAAGCTAATTGAGATAGATCTAGCTGGAAGCACCAATGAAGTCCAAGACCCAAAATTGATACTCAAATCATTTTTTTTAATCAAGCAAGAATTTTATGAACAAGTTGAGATCTTTAAAGGGCTATCATTTGAAAAATTCTATGGCATTCTTGAATATGGTGAAGATGACGTGGAAAATTGACTAGTTGATTATTTGATTAAAAACCAAAATATTGAAGAAGCATTGCGCAACATCTCTATTAATCTAAGGGACTTGGAAGGTGAACTCTTCAATATAAAAATGCGGCATGAAATCAACATGGAACCCATGAGGAGCTACATCGAGGAGTGGTTAAAAAAGGTTTTCGACAAGATTACCAATGAAGGGAAAAGGACGGTTGAGACGGTTCCCATAACTGTCGAGGAAAGCCATAAAAGGACATCAGTGGGCAAATTAAAAGGCATGAGATACCATCATAGTAAGTTCATACTTATTACATTCTTTTGTCTTTGTCAATCTCTTCATCCAGTTAATCCACCTCTTTAAATAGAAAGGTTTAACCAAAGACTCACAGTTTTCTCTTTCTTCTTGAAAGGTCTTATTGTCTTCCACCATCCACTTTCTTCTTTCTACAAGCTTCATTCTTATACATATTTTATTTATGGTTCGTGGGAGCCCCAATCCTAGTCATTATGATAAACACATTTAAATTTCAGAGAATACGTACTGAACTATATATTTTTTAGAAATTCCAAGAGAGTTATTTTGGGAATAATCTTGATTGTATTTTGCAACCCAATTTATCTGAATATAAAATATTTGAGGTTGTTCTATCATTATCTTTTTTTGAGCTTCCCATGTATCACTCTGTTAAATTTCTCTTGTGCATGCAGATCATTTTATTTTAATTGTTTATGTGATCAAATATCATTATCCCTTCTATGATGGATGTGAGGAAGTTCTATTTATTTAATTTAAATATATGAATGTGTACATATCCTGGTCCATTCACAGAAATTCTCTTTTTACAAGAAAATTAAAAAACATTTTCCATTTTTTGTTATTTCTATTTTACTTTCATTTGATGGACTTCTTTAAAGGTCCCACATTTTATAAATTCCAGATAGAGTACCACCTCTATAAAAATGCAAGAGGATTTGCATGCTCATGAGGTTGTCGTTTCGGTCTTGACGGATTCAAGTGTCAACACTTTTGACGACCATACTGGGGACATGAACTAAAATTTGGAACCTGGTCTAGCCTTTTTCTTGAATATATGACTTTACCCCATGGTAATCAACCCCACTTGAAAATTGGATTAAACAATCAATGAAGCATCTTGAACTAGTTGTATAATTTGGTAATATCAACATCCCAAACTTAAGAAGAGTTAGGAAGGTCATGGAGATTTTAATCCAATAAGAAGAAAGAGAAATCCTCTGGAGACAGAGGAGGGAAGAACAAAAAGAACGAAGTAATCAAAGATTAACTAGAACACCACAAGAACAAGGTCACGATTGAAGCTAGACAAATACAAAGGACCCATCACCAGGAGTAAAAGTAAGTAAATCTTTGTCATTAGAAGTGAAAATTCTGACCTTGAAATCTCCTTAGAAATGGCAGCGGGAGATGAACAACCCAGAAAAAATCATCATGAGGAGAGGCAAGGAGGCGAGAGGGATGCTGCAAGAAACCAAGGAATCCCAGGTTTCATAAATAGAAGGAGGGTAAGAGATCCCCCTTTTAATATCATAGGTGAGAAATATGAGCTCCATGTTCTCACTAAGGGAACATTAAAGGAATTTTCTAGATACGGGACAATCGATGCAAAGAGGCACTTGCACCTATTTCTTGACATTTGTGATTTTCACCAGGTGGAGTATAATGATGTCATGGTGAGTTTTTTCTTGCAAACCTTGTCAGAAAGAACTTATGAATGGTATACTATGTTTCCTAGTAGATACATTCGCTTGTTGAATGACCTCAAAGCTATGTTCCTAACCATGTTTTCTCCTCCAATTGCCTACCATACCCTCCTCATAGACTTCACCCAGATTGGGTTGAGAAAGAACAAAAGGATAAGATATTTTAACCTCAGGTTCAATAAGACCTTGGGTAGAATCCTGGAAGACAAAAGACCAAATGAACTGGTCATTCTCAGTTGTTATAAGAATGAAATGCCCCCAAATGTGAAGTATTCCATCAGAACATCTCATATGCACACTCTGGAGGAGGAAATGACTAAGGCCACTACGATGGAATAAATTATGATTGAAACGGGTGTTGACCCCGATATTAAACTAGGGAGAGTACAAAAGAAGATGGGAGGATTGAGTATTGATAATCAAGAAGTATCCAGATCGAGAAAGAATGAATAATTCAAACCTAGGTTGGCTTAGAATCAAACGATGGGAGGATAATTTTTTAAAGGAACCATACCTGACATAAAGGTTGATCATGTGGCAGCATAGGAAACAAATCAAAGAATTGAAATTGCACAGGGGAATAGAACTATCAGACATATGCAGAACGAAATAACCAAACTAATAAGGGGAGATAATTACATGCTGAACCCAAGAATGTCGATTCCCGAACAAAGGAGGAACCCTCCCCTAGAAAACAAGGTCAGATTTGAGAATATCGATGACCCACAGAGGCCAAGGGTTCCCAAAAAACCTACTCCAAACGTGGTTGTTCTGGATGATGTCTATGATGAGCAATTGATTGAGCAAGAAGGTTATTACTTACCTGATGAGAGCTCCGAGACAGTGCAGATGGACATATGCGAGATGTCCATGTATATATGTGGAGAGGGAGACAATGATCCTAAATCGCAAGAAAACGTCGCACAGAAAAGAGGGTTTGTAAATAGACCAAAGAATAAAGGTGACTCTGACAAAGAAAAAGAAAGTGAAAAAACAAATGAAAAAGTTTCGAATAAAAAGGTGACATATTGAGCTGAAAGGCAACACATGGCATCAAGCTCCACTCAAATGACATATAATGTCATGGAGGACTTAAGTAAGTTGAGGATAAATATGCCTTTTATGGAAGTTGTGAAAATTCCTCAGTAGAGGCAGAACATCTTGAAGTTGTTGGATGACCCATCAGAAAGAACTGAAGCGGTCGTTACCATTCCAAGACATAACCAGAACCCGTCGAACGTTAAGTTGAGAGGTAAAATTTCTCCCTTCTATATTTCAATTGAAAACTATGATGTTGCATTGCATAACTGTTTAGTTGATACTAGTGCGACAAATAATATAATGACACGAGCGTTCATGGAAGCATTTGGCATGAGTTTCTCTAAATATTATGAAATTGGTGAGAGCATATATGCAAACGATTCTAGAAAAGTGTCGGTGTACAAAGAAATCAAATATTTTTATGCTTGGATCTCAACAACCCCCCATATCATCACAATTTTTAATATTAATGTGGTAGAACTACCCCCAACATATGGGGTTGTGCTAGGAAGATATTGGACCTCCATGATTGGTGGGTATATAATGAAAGATTAAATTTCTATGATGCTACCAGGCAAGGAGGGAGCAATGATTAAAGTTCCTCATGAACCCATAAAAACTTTCTCCTCCAAGAATAAGGATAATGAACTAATGGAAGACTATATGGATTCCAGGATAGTAAACTATGCTATATTGGATGAGGAACATAACAAAAGCATATAACGATTTCAATATTAAAAAAACTCAAGGAGTTTGTTTGAAGGCTACTGGAGAATGTCATTCGATGGAGCTTGTTCTAAATCTAGGAACGGAGTTGGGATTGTTCTCATAAGTCTGAATAAGATGGTGCATCCCCATGCTGTAAGACTAATATTTCCATGCATGAATAATGAGGTAGAATACAAAGTTTTGATCCAGGGAATGATCCTCACACAAGGAATGAAAATAGAACAACTCATTGTGACTAGAGATTCAGAATTGGTCATCAATCAGGTTACCCAAAAATACAAAATCAAAAAGGAGAGATTGAAGATGTATTTAAAAAGAGTTAATGAGATGATGGAATACTTCCACTCTTTCAACATAACTTTCATTTCAAGGGACAAGAATAACAGGGCCAATTCACTAGCCTTGGCAGTCTCGTTATCAAACCCATATGACATCCTAAGAAAAACTTATTTCCAGGTAGAAACATCTTTTCGACCTTTCGTGCCTAATAATATTGAGTACCTACAAGTTTTTAAAAATGATGAACAGTTTGAAGACTTTTTGTTGAATGATGATGAAGAAGAAGACAATAGCTTGATTAGCATCCCAAAATATTGTTTACAAGTGGAATATTTGCTTACAAAAGATGATCATGCCAAGAATCTCCATGAAGAGGTTTCAGTTCGAAAGGTGCAAGAGACAAGAAAAGTCAACATTGGAATGAATGAATTCCCAAAACATGTCAACTTGGGAATTGATTGTACCCCCGAATAGATTGATCAATATGTTGCCTTATTTAAAGAGTATATTGATTTTTTTGCTTGGATCTATGATGATTTGAAGGCCTATGATAAAAAAATATTCCAGCACATCATTCTTCTAAGAGGAGAAGCTAAACTGGTGAAACAAAAAATAAGAATGATGAATCCTAAGTTGAAGCCTCTGGTAAAAATTGAGTTGGAGAAGTTGAAGAAGGTGGGGATAATTCATCCCATCAGACACTCGGAATGGCTTTCAAATCTAGTGTTTGTTAGGAAAAATACCGGAGAAATTTGAATGTGCATTAACTTCAGATATCTTAACAAGGATAGCATAAAAGATAATTTTCCATTACCCAATATGGAGTTCCTATTGCAAAAAGTTACTGGATCAGAATGCATGTCTATGTTGGATGGTTTCTCTAGATACAATCAGGTTTTAGTAGTTGAGGAAGATAAAGAAAAGACAACATTTATCACACCATGTGAAACATATGCATATGCTAGAATTCCTTTTGGTTTGAAGAATGTCAGAGCCACTTTCCAAAGGCCCATGGATCATGTGTTCAATGGACTGATAGGAAAATTTATGGAGGACTATCAAGATGACTTGACGATGCATTCAAAAAAAAGGGAGGATCACATACATCACTTAAGGAAGGTATTTGAAGGATGTAGATTATACAGTGTCTCTCTGAAACCGAAGAAATTCTTGTTCGTTGTGACTCAAGGCAAGTTGTCGGGCCACATTGTGTGCAAGGAAGGGATTTAAATAGATCTGGAAAGAGTTAAAGAAATCAATGAGCTCAATCCCCCTACGTATAAAAAGGGAGTCCAGTCATTCTTCAGGAAAATCAATTTTGTCCGAAGGTTTGTCCCTGATTATGCAAGCATCATGAATCCTATCAATTTGTTGTTGAAAAAGGACCAGATATTTGAATGGAAAACAAGCACCCAGGAAGCATTCAACAATATAAAAGGGGAAATAACCACTGCTCTTGTCCTCATTAGCCCATATTTTCATAAATATTTTATTATCTATTTGTTTGCTACAGAGGAGGTCATCACATCCATCCTCACTCAGAAAAATAGCAATGGAGAAGAAATCCTGATAATTTTTATGAGAAATACCCTACATGAATATGAGTTAAGATATTCATACCTCTAGAAGTAGGCTTTGTCTCTTGTAAAATGCATCCTGCATTTTCAGATGTATATATTAAACTCCCACGTCATAGCTTATGTTCCTTCTTCACCAGTCAGGATGCTCCTAAATCAATAGTTGAGAGAAGGGAAGTGGGCCAACTGGATAGAAAAAATTCAATAATATGATATCGATATCAAACCCTTAAAGGAAATCAAAGGACAAGGTCTATGAAAGATCATTGCAAACAGGGACTCAGTCGATGGGATGATTTCAATATCAGTTAGGGAACCATTAACTGATTCAGAATGGTACAGAGATATCATATTCTACTTAAGGTCCATGCAATTTCTTGTTACAATGAATCCCAAGGAGTGAAGGACACTCAAGATGAAGGTGAACCAATACATATTGATTGTTGACATACTTTTCAAAAGAAATTTTGATGGTATACTGCTGAGGTGCATAGATGAAAATCAAGCCCAAGGGCTAATCAAATAATTCCATGAGGGAATATGTGGCGAATACTTTCCACCTACAGCAACTGCTCACAGAATAATCAAAGAAGGATTTTATTGGCCACCAATCTTCAGGGACTCATATGTCGCAATAAGGAGATGTATGTCTTGTCAACAGTTTTCAGGGAGAATGAAGAAATATGCGATGCCCTTGTAGTCAATTGTGGTAGAACAACCATTTTCTTAGTGGGGAATTGATGCTTTTGGGTCGATTACTCTGAAATCTAGCAAGGGCCATATGTATTGTTGGCACAGGGGAAGACCCAAGGTTCAACGCTACAACAACGTGCCAACAAAACCCTAACTATCGACCCTTTCGACAACACCTGCAAAGAAGATGAAGTCTCACCCGAGATAGAGGCAGGGGTGGTTGCATGACTCCAGTGTATGCAACCTTAGCTGAGACACGGATCTATGACTATAACACCTTAACAGAGAACTTGGCAGTTATAGTTCATCAATATCCAGTCTTAGTTTACAACGCAGCTAAACCCTAATTATAGAGCATTGTAGTATTTAACCAGATCTACTATATTCAAGCACTAAGCACTTCCACATGGGCCAGAGCTAGTATTCATCCATACTATTAAGCACATAACATTAACATATCTATCTACCATTCATCTATATCGAAGAAGTGAGAAAGTTAACATAAAAACACATGAATACATCGCACAAAGCAGAGCAACACAACATGTACATGGTTGACCCCCACCTTGGGGCTACGTCCACAAACTCTTCATCTTATTTATTATATTCTTCAATCATTGACATGCATAGAGCCACAAAAACCCTACTCCGCAGAGGACAAGAGATTTGCGCACCTTGCTATATCCTCCTTCCCCTGGCTAGGTTACAACACTAAGCCTCTTCTCAATCTCTTACACTCGCTTGCACTGAGCTCTGCAAGCCTCATACAATATGCACAAAAGCAATCTCTACTCAGCACTTAGCACTTTCGATCACATAGATTGAACTTTAGCACTTAACACACTGTGGCCTCTTCTTACATCACCTAGCTATATATTTATACATTACAAAATGGGCCTAAACATGGGTAAACCCATGGGCCTACATTCCCATACCCATTACATAATATCAAATCCCAGAAAGGGCCCTAAAAGGGGTTGAGATCCAGCTATATCCACTTTGTCTTGTGCTCCATCTTCGACAGCCTGTCAAAGTCCCAAAAATAGGTCAAACATGACCAAGGGTCCTCAAAACTTGGTCAAGGGCCAACAGGCCCCCAACACTCACCTGTGACTCATCCTAAGTCACTCTGATCTAGATAATTCTACCTCAAAAACCTCAAGCTTCTTCGACCTGTTGCTGAGCCATAACCTCCTATTCAATGAACTCCTAGACAATAACTGCATTGACAGGTCCCTCTAGGCATTGTTCAGCTATAGTGACAACTTGCTCAAGTTCTTCTCCTCGACCTTCGATCTCTATGAAGAGTTGGTAAGCCTCATCTTGTACAGTTTGTAGCCTCTGAGTCACTTCCATGACTTTGCTCTAAATGGTGTTGACCTGTTGCTAGGCAGTGCATTGCTCTTGGGATCGCTTCATCCTTTCAACAGCTGACAGGGGATTCAACTGCACTTGTATTGTTTCTGCTTTATACTTCCCCTCTTGGAGCTATGACTTCAGTGTCTTTAGTTATGGATTCTCAGTGATTCACTCATATGTATGGGCACTGTGATCACTCAATTTCTTACATTCCATGGTGAGGCCCTTGATTCTTTCAATTGCGCTTTGGGCAGTTGCTTCTCTTTGATTCCTCACATTCTGTGGAGTGTCAGGCACTGTGCGGAGCTCTAAGTTTGATATTCATTGTTGTATTTGTTGAGAGCTTCTGCGAGCTTCTCTAGTTGATGTGTGACTCAATCTTCTGCCTGTGGTTCTAAGCCTGTCACAGAGCGAATTTCTTTGTTGACTACTTCTTTCACTTTGAGTTGCTCTATGAGCAACTGTTCCTTTTCTTGTTGAATATTTTCTTTCTCCTCTTCAAACTTCATCTAGACAGCAACCTTCTCCTAACCTGTAAGTCAGTGTTGTTCTACGAGTACTCCTTTCACTTGATCCAAGGCCTGGGTGGCCTTTTCTATTGCTGCTAGATTCGGTTGGATCTGCTAGTTGACGGAATTGGGCTGGCTCATCTCCCAACTCTGGTTCTCCCGATGGCAGGGGTGTAGTGGACACTACATGGCTGGACTGAAGGGCCTACTATACCCCTTAGAGTTTGACCTCAATTCTGTCATACATTTCCTCCTTCTTGGCTTCTTATTTCTCCATGATTTCCTATGAGGCATCATATAGGGATGCTATGATGAACTCAAAATCATTGGTAGTGAGTACAGTCTGCATCTTGGTCACGGTGGCTCTGGATTTCTTCCAGGAAGAAGGTTTCTGGGGAGAAACCTTCCTCTTCTTCAGGGGATCAGTATCATCTCTAGGCGGTGTTACTTTGCCTTGTTTCTTTTCATCTTATTTTCCATTTATCTCTTCTACTTCGTCATCACCCCCTCGGTCAGGTGATACTGAAGAAGTCTTTCCTGAGACACTGTTGAAGTCTTGGACCTCTTCAGTCTTCTTCCTTCTATTGGATCTGGGTGTATCATGTTCTTTGTGCATGGTCTTTGGGATGTCAGGGTCAGACATCTCTGTAGGGTTTGTGGGAATAAGGAGGTTTGCCGACCAGTCCTTAGTGATCTCCTCAAGGTCCTCTTCTGTGAGCTTGTATTACGACTAAAGCTCCTCCTTATGCTCATTTTCTCACACTGTAATGTAGATGAAGTGTCGATCTGTGCGGACCTTCATCAAGGGTCAAAACCTCTGTAGGGTGTTTAGAGTCATGCGAGGTTTAGCTTTGATGGATCTCTTTAGCTGGAGGTAATATGTGTGAAAAATAACATTCGACTTCCACTGTTTTCTCATATCACTCGAGTACCAGAGCATGGTGAACATCGTAGCAAGCAGATTGAATGGCTCGATGTCCAAGAAGGTCGCACCTTCCGACATTTACCAAGCGAAAAATGCGATGAGGATAAAGAGCCAGCTAAAATGGAATTCATAGCCCTGATCTTGTGCGTCACGATAGTCCATTTCAAGTTGATTAACTAGGTACTTCACCCAGTTCATCTGTAGACCTTCCACGCACTTCCCTGCAAGGTCAACATCGAAGCCTGTGACCTGCATGGGTTAGTTCTTCCTTACTAGATTTCCTGCAATTAACTGACATGCTAGGCACACTACACCATTCTGGATGGAAGCTACCTTGTAGCCTCACATCCCCTTCTCAACATTGTCGTATGTATCCTTGCTCTTCTATGCTAGTGCGCGATCTGTAGATTTTCCTGGATAGAAGTCCTATGGATCAGGTCCTTGCATACTCAATCCTATGATCCTATGGATCAATGTCAGATCTACTATGATTTGGTGATCAAGCCATAAGAAGCCGCCATGGTAACATGAAAGTAGTATCTTGACACAGGCGTTAACTTCCTGGTGCCTTCCAAAGTGTGGGATTTTCATTACGTTCAATAGGGTGGACTGCGCGAGGTTCATCATCCATGGATAGGGGATTATCTTCGAATTCTTCCCCTTTATCTTGGTCAAGTATTTGTACGGGGCGAGCATGCTATGGTTCTTGTGTTCTCCGAGGTTAAAGTCGTTGAACTTCAACGCTGCCATCTTGTCATGTTGTGCTCTTACTACGCATATCCCCTTTGAGAGGTACGCATTAACCATGGTGTACTCAAAATCTCTTGTCACACTATCTCGACACACCATGATAACCAGAGGCGGGATGTAATTGGGCAATATGGTAGGGATCAACTTCTCATTTTCTAGGTCATCTCTATGCTTGGTTCTCTTCTCTGTTACTGGTCAGGATGGCCCGGATCCGCGAGAAGTCAACAGAGAGGCTTGCACTCCTCTCGTCGACAATGCTTGTAAACCCACAGACATTACTCTTCCATTCATGAGGTCAATGAGTACCTCCTTCAGATACTCTTCGACTACGCTAAGTTATTTGAACATGCGCGCTCATGGTTGAATCTCTCGATTTCGAAGAGTAACTAGTCAATGCAATGGGATGGATGGTGATAGCGTGATGATCACTGTGCGGAATCAACTAATTTGTGGGCTCTGATTCACGGTTATAAAAAGTGTTCTCAGTGCAAGGTTCAACAGAATAAATAGATAATGAAGCAACATGTCTCTCCAATGAGCGAGAAGCCTCCATTAACTCAGTTCTATTTGTTATGGCATCGTCCCAACGGTCTGATGGTGAGTTGTCTAACCATAAATTCCTTTATACCCATTCTAGGTGTCGGTCTAACAGTTATACTATTCCCAATGGCTATATTGCTTCACTATGGTGAATTTCCATGTGACATTGTTCTGGTATCTCGACGAAGTTCTTCTTTTGTAAATTTTCCCTTTGCGAAGTTCCCTCTGGAACCTTCTGTAAATTTTCAATCTTTTCTCTCTTCTTGTTAAGATTTTGAGCCTTCTTTCCAGTGAGCGTCGTCTTGGTATTCCTCTTTTCAGCCTGATTCTTATATCCGCTTGGTATAGTAACTTTGCGTTGTTGATATTCTTTCCTAAGATTCAAGGGTAATACTTCTTCTCTATCTTGGATAGGTACTTCAGTCTTCTGAAAATCTTCTTGTGTTCTTGCAACTTCGGCATCCAAGTATCTGGTCCTAAGTAGCTTCGATCTATTCTCTTGTTGTTCAATCAACTGCGCGATCCTCCTAGTCATGAAATATTTTAATTCTTTCTTTTTATTCTCTAAGACTTCTTCTTATTTCCTTCTGGTCTGGTCCTTCTCGATCCAAGGTTTTCCTAGTAACATGGTAAATGGAGCCCTGTTCTCAATAAATTTAACCATAGATGATTTTAGGGGCTAAATTTCGCAAATGGGCTAATTTTCCATGGTTTTTCCCAAAAAAATATTCTCCAATTTCCATTTTTTCTAAAAGTAATTCGCCCAAATTCCATAGAAGAAAATTGTTTTACCTTAAAAATCGCCAAAATTTTATAGAAAATATATAAAATTCTTAGGAATTTGAATATTTTTACAAAACTATCGCTAAAAATTTCACATTTTTCATATTAAGGATTAGTAACATTAGCCCATGTTTCCACACTTTAATATACATTTCCATCTTTAAAATCATCCATGAATTTAACAACCTCAAAATCTTCCTCTGTCGAAGTTCCATGAGCACTCATAGATATCTGGGTAAGTATTCCACATAGGGTTATCAATTTTCCTCTAAATAATCCTATTCCTTCCGATGAAGGAATCAAAGCAAGCTCCCCTAAAATTCCCCAAGTTCTTTCTGTCATGATATTCAACTGTGTTTCCTCATTCAGAACATAGTCAATGTCAAAGTCTCATATTCTTGATTCAATGCACTCTTTTTCTTTGAAGATCTCTGATAAGATAATATGTCGGTGGTCGTTCAAGGTTTCTTTCATCTGTAGAAATACTTTCTCTGATTCTTTCTGGGTTTCTGCCATAATCTCAGTTTCTGGATTTTCCTTAGGGTTTTCTTGGTTCATATTCATTATTTCAACCTTAGCAATCATTCTAGGGAAATCCAATACTTCATGGTCCATAGCTCTGCAACAAATACAACTAGATCTTCTACCAGGGCATTCCTTAGCCATATGTCCCAGTCTTCTGCAACTGTAACAAAGGGTTAATCCTTGTTTTCTTTTAAATGATCCCCAACCTTTCCTGTACTACGCACTAGGATCATAGTAGCTAACCTACAAAAAAATCTTTCTAGGATCCTGCATCCATTTGTTAGTCCAAACATTCTCTCTATGCATAGGTATAACCAATATTTCATTATTCTTATCAGATCTACTCATATCAAATCTTCTTTCATCTATGAGTACCCTAGTTTTCAAGCTAGGAAAAATATTATCAAACATACCTAGATCCATACTTTAGAAACAAAAATTTCCACTAATCTTATCTTCAACAGAGCACAAAGCTTTTAGATCTAAAACTTTTCACTATTCTTACCTCTATCAGAGCACAAAGCGTTCAGATCTTACCTCCTTTCTTTAGATCAGACTTCTTTTCTTAGCACAAAGCTTCATAGATCAAGTATAATACTATGCACTAGAGTGATAGATCTACGCATAGATCTTTCACAATTTCAGGTCAGATCTTCGCACAAAGCTTATCTTTTCTTAGTTCCCAGCAATCACAGTTTCGGTCCCAGCAACAGAACCATTTGTTGGCACAGGGGCAGACCTAGGGTTCAATTCTACAACAACACATCAACAAAACCCCAACTACCAACCCTTTCAGAAACACCTACGAAGTAGATAAAGTCTCACCCGAGGTAGAGGCAGGGGTGGTTGCAGGACTCCACTATCTACAACCTTAGTTGGGACACAGATCTATGACTCTAACACCTTAACATGGCACTTAGTAGTTATAGTTCATCAATATCTAGTCTTAGTTTACAACGCAGTTAAACTCTAATTACAGAGCATTACAGTATTTAACCAAATCTACTATATTCAAGCACTAAGCACATCCACATGGGCTAGATCTAGTATTCATCCATATTATTAAGCAAATAACATTATATCTATCTACCATTCATCTATATCAAAGCACTAAGCATGTTAACATATAAACACATCAATACATCGCACAAACCAGAGAAACACAACATGTACATGGTTCACCCCCACCCTAGGGCTACATCCACCAATTCTTCATCTTCTCTATTAGATTCTACAATCATTTACATGCACAGAGCCACAAAACCCTACTCCATAGAGGATAGGAGATCTGCGCACCTCGCTAGATCCTCCTTCCCCTGTCTAGGTTAAAAAACTAAGCCTCTTCTCAATCTCTTACACTCACTTGCACTGAGCTTTGCAAGCCTCATACAGTATGCAAAAAAGAAATCTCTACTCGGCACTTAGCATTTTCGATCACATAGATTGAACTTCAACACTTAGCACACTATGGCCTCTTATTACATCACCTATATATCTATTTATACATTACAAAATGGGCCTAAACATGGGTAAACCCATGGGCCAACATTCCCATACCCGTTACATAATCCCGAATCCCAAAAAGGGCCCTAAAAGGGGCCGAGATCCCACGATCTCCACTTTGTCTTGTGCTCCACCTTCGACAGCCTGTCGAAGTCCCAAAATAGGTCAAACATGACCAAGGGTCCTCAAAACTTGGTCAAGGGCCAACATGTATATTCTGACAACTACTAATTATTTCATGAAATGGCCAGAAGTGGTGGCGCTGATGAAGGATGATGCTGAAGAATTGATTAAATTCCTCAAGGACAACATTCTGCCAAGATTTGGTGTCCCTAACAAATTCATCACAGATAATGGCTTGATATTCATCAGATCAAAGTTCACATAGTTTTGCGGAAAATATAAGATCATCATGGGTCCATCATCGAACTATTATCCACAAGGAAATGGCCTTTTTGAGTCCACAAACAAAACACTGGTGCAAATACTTAAGAAAACCGTTGACAACAATCAAAAGAATTTGCATCTGAAGCTAACAGAGGAATTATGGGAAATTTGAAATACCTCGAAGGATAGTGGTGCAGACCTCCTGCCCTCATGCCGAGATCCACGCAGGATCTTCTCTAAACCATGACAAGGGTTAACTGAACTCCTTGTTTAAACCTGCGAAGGATTTCAGGTCTCGCGAGTTGGGCACTTCGAATACAATGCCACAGCCCTTAGTAATAGACAAAACATGAAATTTTGAATGGGATTAAGGTGTAAGCCCCCTCTTCAAGCCCTTTTCCAATATGACCACATCCAAGACTTAACGCAAGCACCTTTCGCAACTCGCAACTTCGCGAGTTGGAGCGCCAAACTCTTGTGCTCTTCCCTTGTGAATCCCTTAAATGTGATATGTCAATGAAGGTTGACTCCACCCAAAGTGACGGGCGTATGCCACCTGTCACCTATGTTTACTCTGCTTACGGAGTGGGTCCTTGCCACTTGTTCGCATGAGTATTCGACTTTCACAACTTGAGAGAACAACGAACAACCGTTACTCTCCCTCTACAAGTCCCCTGCTCTGAAATCGTGCCTTCGAAGAGATCAATGGCTATGTGACTCCCTCGATCCAATGAACCTCATTGTATCAGGATTTTTCCAATCGAAAATCCACAACACTCGACCCAAACAACTGGTCACTCCATTCCCCAAAATCCGATACGCGAATTCACATACGAGATGAACGGTCTTCGTTGATCCAGATCTAACGGTCACCACTCTTATTGAGCTTATGGGTGTTGAAATACACTCAGTATTAATCCCTCTGCTGGTCTATCAAATCCAACGGTCCACGGAACTTCGACACTTCTCCTTGAAGTGATTCGACCGTCCATTTTCAACTCCACAAGTAATTCTTTCCAAATGACGTGGCGTCCTACCTCCTAAACTTAACTCCCGCAAGACGATTTCGACCTCCATCTGCCTTTGAACACTACAAAGGTTTTATCCATTCTGAGCTTTTGCTTGTGAATCCAAGGCTTCCAAAAGGGTCTCTACGTGCACTCCTTGCAGAAAATTTCAAATAAGCTCTGATTATTTGGACCTTCTGACTCTACGCACTCTTTGCAGCAACAGTCCTTCAACCTTCTTCACTCAGCCTAAGCACACCTTGCATGGCTCTGTGCTTTTCTAGCACTTCTTCTTGTAAAGACAATTTGAATCTCCTCTAAGAGTTCTGAGATGAATTTCAGAACCTGGTCGACGCACTCCTTGTGGACCCTCCACTGCACTCTTTGCAGGATTTCTCAGAAAGTGAAACAACTAAAACTCATTCTCCCCTTTGTCCAAAATTCAAATATTCAACATAGAATCCTAGAGCCTGCACACACATATAGCATTGAAATAAAATTCATACAGAGAATGCAAACAAGCCTGTAACATACCATTTAACAGGTGGTTCCAACAAACATAACAAACACATATATTTGGAATCAAATCTTTCTTCTATTAATTCCAGTGCTCGTGTACATGGTAAATAACAACAACTAGAATGCATAAAATTCTTTATTCTCCTCTGCAACATTACAGCTTACAAAATTATGAATAATAATGAGTTATTTTCAAGATACAAGGAGAGGGTGTCTATCATCCATTTTCCCTCCTAAGATCCTAAAAATATCTAATCTATTAAATTAAATCTACCTACTTGCATTAAACAGACTTAAATTTCCATTACATCCGTAGATAGGAACATACGCTCCAAAATCAGTTTGGATCTTCAAGATATAAATGCGAATGCACTTTCCTCCTACCCATTACATTAATGTTTCAAACTTTGGAATTCACAACGTTTCCACAAAAACATATTTAATTGCATCTGCACGTCCAACTGTCTCCTTGGTTTTAGGCATGCACTTGGGCTTTATACGATGCTCTTGCATCATACTCCCTTGCTTGAAAATTTTCATGAACTCTTATTCATGAGCTCTTGCATGATCTGTCCATGTCTTTGAATTTTTGCTTCATTCTCCCAGCTGACATCTTCAATTGGATGTCCTTTCCACTTGACCAAGTATTTAAAATACTCTTTTCTCTTGGTCTTCCTCCTGATCCTCTTGTCAATTATGCTTTCCATTTGTGTCTTTTCAGCTACAGGAATTTGTTTTGTCCATTGAATCTTTTCTTGTTCATCTTCTGCTCTTGCTTCTTCAGCTCTGTAAAGGTACAAATCTGTAACATTGAATATCGATGAGATTCCGACCCCATCGGGTAATTCAATCTCATATGTGTTTGCCCCAAATTTCCTTATGACCTTGCACAGTCCAATATTCTTCATCTTCATCTTGTTGTATGTTCCCCTTGGGAACGTTTCCTTCCTCAAATGCACAAGAATCAAATCACCAACTTCAAATTGAAGTTCTTGCCTATGTTGATCTACTCTATGCTTGTACTCTTGACTTGAACTCTGCAATCTCTCCTTGATTCTGCTATGAAGCTCCTTCATTCCTTCTGGAAAGTCCTCTGCGCTAGCACTCCTAAATTCAGCTTGTTCTGAATTTTTCAATTCAGAGACTCGCCTTGGCTGCATTCCATATACAATTTGGAATGGACTCTACCCTGTGCTTCTATTGAGTGAATCATTGTAAGAGAATTCTGCCTGTGGTAGAATGTGATCCCATTGATTGTGGTGTTCAGTCACTAAGATCCTTAACAAATATCCCAAGCTTCTGTTCATGACCTCTGTCTATCCATCCATTTGAGGATGAAATGTCCCACGAACTTGGTATCTCAATCAGAAACAATACTCTTTGGCAAGCCGTGAAGTCTGACGACTTCCTTGAAAAACAGATTCGCAATATGAGTTGGGTCGTTGATTTTTTGGCATGGTATGAAATGTGCCATCTTTGAAAATATGTCCACCACTACAAATATTGAATCATATCCCCTTTGTGTCCTTGGTAGTCCTAATATGAAATCCATGCTCACTACATCCCACGGCCTTTCGAGTATGGGTAATGGCTGATATAACCCTGTGTTCTACCTTTTTCCCTTCGTGTGCTGACAAATTGCACCTGTCCACAAATTTCTTCACATCTGTCCTCATCCCTGGCTAGTAATATGAGCCATTCAACTTTGAGAATGCTTTGTCATGACCAAAGTGTCCGGCCAATCCTCTTCTCCTTCAACAGATTCTCCCTCATGGAGCATTTCGGAATACATAGTTGATTGCCTCTAAACAATAGTCCATCCTGGATCATATACTTTGTCTA
Source organism: Picea mariana (assembly GCA_032191745.1). Taxonomy (NCBI): domain Eukaryota; kingdom Viridiplantae; phylum Streptophyta; class Pinopsida; order Pinales; family Pinaceae; genus Picea; species Picea mariana. The sequence goes on along the minus strand of JASDQU010370723.1, from coordinate 5,005 downwards.
TTGGCTTCTATCCTTGAAAATTGGATTCTCAGACACCTCATGTGCCTCTTTGAAATCTGGATCATCCCGGTACAATTCTTTGAGGTTATCAAAACTCAAAGTCTTAACTCTAAATTCCTGCATTAGCAAACATTTCCTGCTCAAAGCATCAACAACTTTGTTAGTAGTTCCAGAAATATGCTTAATCACAAAAGTAAAATTCTACATGTATTCAACCCATTTAGCATGCTTTTGGTTCAACTTCTCCTATCGAGTCATGAATTGCAAAGTGTGATTATCGTTGTACAAAACGAAATCTTTTGGAACCAAATAATGCCTCCATTTCTTCATCGCTTGTATGACTGCATAGAATTCTTTGTCATGCGTGGAGTACTTGTTCTTTGTTGCATTCAGTTTTCCACTGAAATAGGTGATCGGCCTATTGTCTTGGCTCAAGACCACTCCAATGGAAAATCCACTCGCGTCACACCTGACCTGAAATGTTTTGCTGAAATATGGGAAAACCAGAATCAGTTTCTCAGTGATCTTCCTTTTCAGCAGGTTGAAGTTCTTTTCTGCTTCATTTGTCCAGTGAAAATATTTATGCCGCTTCTTCACCGTATCCATCATCGATGCGCTAATTCCACTGAAGTTTCGGATGAATTTCCTATAGAAGCTATCCAAACCATGGAAGCTTCAAACTTCAAACACGCTCTTCGGCGATGGCCAATGCAACCATTCTATCCCAGCTCTTGATTTTCTGCTTGCCCTTGCAACGTCTGTCTGCAAGATACCAGATATATAAAATATGCATAACAGAAATAAAATGCTAGAAATGACAGAATAGCAGTAAAATATCCAGCATAATCTTCACAATACACAGAAATGATATATGAGATAGCAATAGAAAAAGCACTTTGATTCAGAAAGCAATGTTCACAGGCCTCTTCGAGGGGGCAACCTCCAGTTGAGCAGCGCTCTGTTACAATAATCTCCAAGCTAGGGTTCTCATACCCTCGCCTCTTATTTATACTAAATATGTCTATTAAGAGAAGCATCTAGAGGAAGATCCTTCTAGAAGCAAAAGCTTCTATTAGGTCTTCTTACAGCCACCTTATTCTATTTTATTGAAAGGCCTTATTAATATTGACCTTTATTACATCCGAATACATTGATCTACCTATGTGCAGGTTGGGACCTTAACATGTCCG
>JASDQU010370722.1:29409-62737 GCA_032191745.1 Picea mariana | reverse complement strand
TGACAAAGTGAATTGAAGAAGGAAGTACATGTAGGCCCTGAAGATAATTAAAGAAAATAATTACAAAATAAGAAAGTGTCAGGTCGGCCCTAATGTTAAAAGGAAGTGACATAAATGGTATAAATAAACATCATTATACATTCATTTGATACAAGTCAAATTTCAGAGGAAATAATAAGTAAAGAAGGACGGATTTCAAGGGAGGATGAAGTCTTTTGGTGATGTGTTCTAAGGTATGTTATTTTCAGGTCATCTTACCATTTTTACTATAATTTTTTTCTAGAACGATTCAGATAGTGAAATCAATATGGTATTGAGAAGACACATCAAGGTACCTCTGGTAAAAATTTCAGCTCTTGATTCACTAAAATTATGGAGATACACTCTATGGAAGATAGGGTTTGTGACCAGTCCCGAAGCTAGTCAATAAACAGGTGTTCCGAGTAAAAAAGTCATAAATTATTCATCGTTAATCCAAATGAAGTGGGACAAATTTCATTGGAAATAGTATGGAATTTAGTTTCTTGTGTGCGAGTTTTAGAATCAGATGTTAATTATTGAGCGTGGGGCATTTTGTGCAAGTTCACTCTTCTGAATAGACCAGAATTGAATAAAGTCTACCATTATTTCTATAACCTCTTTTTGGGGAGGATTCAAGGAGTGAAAATTGGAGGAGTTTCAGAGAATACATTGAGCAATATTATCTATAAGATCAGAGTACTCCAAGAATTGAAGAATTGCAGAAATTGAAGAATTCTCAAGAAGCATTATCAGGTTCTATGTGATGATTGGTTGATGGTGATGATTTAATGTAAAGTTTTATTATCTCTCATATATTATTGGGTGGAAGGAAGGGGCAAGGATGGAGAGTTCAACTCTATCTTGATATTTGAGGATTGTATCTTCCTCTTGGAGTTTTATCGCTCCCTTTACATTTGGAAGCTGTAGCTACCTTTGGAAGTCATTACTTCCCTTGAACAAAAACTATTGATTATTTCTCATATATTGTGCATGGTGTATTGTGATGTATTGGTGTAACTCTTATACTATTGTTCATTGATCATTGGATATAATTGAATGGTTTAAGTATAAGTTGAAAAAGGTTTTTAAATTGTACTTGATACTGATTCACCCCCCTTTCAGTATCAACAACAACTTCCCACGTCGATAGAAAACATATGAGATTTCATGTGGTACTGACCAATTTGGAGAGACACATTTTCACAACGCCCTCCACATTTCATGGACCTGCCATTGGAAATCATGATTTGAAAATTATTGACAACACAAATATAACAATTAGTTTCTTGGGAAATGCAACGATGAATAAAATTATGGTATCTTGCACTATCAACAAGAATGATGACCTTCCTATGCTTAATATAACCAATTAGCTTGAGGGTTTGGGGAGAAGAGAAGCCAGTGAGAGAATTTAGGGAAATGACCGGTTCGACTTCGGGAGGGTCAGAGAGAGGGATCATGTCAGTGGGTTCAGGTGACATGGCCACAAGGGGAGCCTCAACATCGTCTTCGGAAACATCCTCTGAGATGGCCATAAAAATTTTTTGTTCCTTACACTTGTGCTTAGGAAAATATTTGTCATCACAATTATAACAAAGGCCTTTGAGTTTTCGTTCATCCATTTCTGCCTTGGTCAATTTCTGGATCTTTATTGGAGTAGAAGGAGGAGTGGGAGTGACTGGTTTAGTGCGAGGAATAGAGGGTTTTCTGTTTTTATAAGAGACAACATGTTGTGATTCCTTAGCTATTTTAGTAGCGCCCACACAACTATGAGGCCTATCCATGAGGACATGGGCACAAATCTCATCCTTGAGGCCACTGATAAAGCATTCTTGGGAAAAAGCATCAGACATTCCCTCTGTACAGAAATCCAATCACTCAAAAGAGGCTATAAATTCTTCCACTGTGCCAGATTGTTTCAAATTTGTCAAATGACATAAAAGGTTGGTGTCAGTTTCAAAGAGTTCATAAAGCTCTTCCAGAAAGTGTGTCCAAGCCACATACCCTTGGCAGGCATTTTTTCTCCATTGCCACCATTTCCAACATTCTTGATCTAGATGGAGAACACCATACCATAGTTTGGCCAACTCATCTGTAATGCCATACAAAGAGAAATAATGTTCCATTTGAGTTACCCAGCCAGTGGGATCCGAGAAATCAAATTTGGTCACATCCATACGCAGAAGGCATAGGTCACGCTGAAAGTGATGGGACTGAAAATTCTAGGAATGAGAGAGAGTTTCACCTTCTTTTTGCAAAGGTGGGTCAGATGAGGGAATATTTGCAGGGATATGCAACTTGGCACATATCATCGTAGTGAAGGAGACAAAATGGGTATTGAAGGATTCGAGATGGGTAGTGGGGTCTTGTTTGAGGTCCTCCATTTTTGCGCCTATGGAGGAATGCATGGTTTTATTGATGGTGGAAACATTGGCATTGAGTTGTCTCACTTCTCGTTGGGTTTCTGTTAAACTAGAGTGCAAGGAATTGAAGTGAGCTTCCAAGTCTTGGCTACAGGTGTGGGCCATGATGAAGAGGGAATATGAAAAGGGGTAGGTGGGACCACACATAAAATGGGTTATGGGTGAAGTGTATCACAATGATCAGGGAAATGAGTGGAATCCAATGGGGTAAATCCCAAATAAGGGTGTTGGAAGGGGTTCGGGTCCACGAGAAAAACAATTTTCTGAAAAATGATAGGTATGATTGCAATAAGGGTGAAGAGAGGAATCCAACATGATAGGTTTCAATTAATGGTTCCAACGGGATCCATAATCATTTTTTTTTACTCCCGCAGAGTTATACTTCGATATGAAGAAATGCCCAAATGCTTAACAAGAAAAAATTTGTAGTAATTTCACAACCCGAATGCATGAGACACAGTTGTGTGATAATAGATTTTGTCTGTTTTATTTTTGTTTTTGTCCAAAGGGTTAGGGTATTCAAGGGTTCTATAGACAAGGGTTTTCCTATATTATAGCTCTCTGATATACCTGTAGGGTCCAACAGTAGTACTCGGCCCAATATCTCAGGCAACAACTAAGAAGGCTAGACTGTGCCCTTAGCCATACTATTTGACTACCTAGGTACTAGAGAGTATATTATCGAGTGTTGTTCTCGGTGTCACTATAGCATTCAGGCGGCCAATCGGTTTATCTATGGAGGGCTTCAAGAGATCTAGGTCGATCTGTATACATGTGTTGTCTGATGCGCTACCACTCGAAGGGGTACCAACATGGGTTACAAGGGTGGCCAACAGATGTGTGCTTAAGTACCACTCTTATTTCCTACATGTATGAATCCTCGACCGCGGGTTTATGTGCGTAACGACAGATCTCTGTAGCTTTAAGGCGTCAAAATACGTCTCTACCCTGAAAACAATTTAACCCAAAATTTTATGCCGAGGAAGGTGCTTTGATACCACTTGTAATATTCCAAATATAAAATAGTATGCAGAACATAAATAATTAGCTAGAAATGGCAGATAAACAATAATATAACCAGAACAATACCACAATAATACCAGAATAATACTGGAATAACACCATAAATAACACTTTTATTACTGAGAGCAATGTTCATTCTCCTCTTTGAGGGGGAAACCTCCAGTAGAGCAGAGCTCTATTACAATAATATCCAAGACAAAACTTCTCATACTCTCTACTCCTATTTATACTAAATATGTCTATCCAAAAGAACAATCTAGAGGAAGATCCTTCTAGAAGCGGAAGATTCTATTAGGTCTTCTTACATTTGACTTATTCTTCCTTATTGATAGGCCTTATTAATATTGACCTTTATTACGTGGAAATATATTATTCTAGATACGTGAGGGGTTAGGTCCCTAACACATTTCCTTTGTCAATGTGCTCATATTGGATCTCTATTTTTACTTCTATGTTCTTCCCTACCATCCTTATTCTTTCTTTGCAATTGCATTCTTTTTCTTTCAAAATCCTTTTTTCGTTATCCTTTCCTTTGACCGTCATTCATTCTTTGCAGTTGCAGTATTTTTCTTTCACGATCATTTTTTCATTGTTCTTCCCTTTGATCTTCACTTATTAACTATGTTAATTGTTCTATGCTCCATTATGTTACTTATATGTTGGTAAGGTTGACTCGATTGAGTATGCTAAACTATGTTGCCTACGTTAACTACCTTGTTGAAGTTCACTTCTGCACCTAACTTCTATGGTTACGTCGATGGCTAGAAAAATTCTGCCAACAACAACAACGAAGAATCACCCGATGGAAAATACCAACTAGAATTTTTCTCATTTAGGATGGTGATCTCCTCCAAAATGTGGGCCCGGTTGCCACCTAAATGGGAAAATCGATCTAATTTTGATAATTTGATTCAATTTTCAAATAACATTAGATCTAAATTTTACAATAATATCTATGAAACTATTTCTTAAACATTAATCCTAACTATATTAGTTAAAAGTGAGTGTAATTAAAATCATATATAAGACCGAAGGACAAATTACTTATTAACGAAATAGTTCCATAATTCAGTAAAACTTTAAGCAGATATGCATGTTAAATTTGCTAATAAGAAATTATTTGAAAACAGTACATGCATTCTTATATCTAATTTTATCAATTGAAGAGATTTACATTTCTTAAAAATAAATTTTATATGAAAAACATCAAATGCTAAAATTGTATAACTCACAAAAATGTTGCAGCAAAACTTTAGACATTCAATTGAACAATTTTCTCCAACTTGTTCATGTTTTCAATTTCTTATTAAAACTGATAAAAATATACAAGTCTCAAATTAGATTTTTCCATCCCCTTTAGCATACAAGAGTTCCCCTTTTATTTAACCTCTTTTTCTCAAGAATCTGAGTCAATCATCTTCTACTAAATATCCCCAAAGAAGGGAATTGGTTACAATTCTGTTTCAAAAGAATCTTCTATTTTCTTTTTTCTTCCTTTGATAATTTGGGTTTCTTCCACGTCCACACCAAATTATATGTTTATTTCATGTAAAATATCTTTGATTTTCATTCACCTCCATGATTCATGTTCTTGTTCATACATCTAGTGCTACCTCCCTTTGGTACTCTTGCTAGAAACATAAATAAAATTAATGACCAAGATGAACATATTTGAATTTAGAAAAAAAGTCGGAGATGAAAATATATAAATTTTAAGCCTTTTTAGAAATTGATTAGGTTTGAAAATTTTTCATCGGATCATTCCTCATGCCCCAAGATTTCTGATGAGCTCTCGTGTGTCTAATTTGGCCATTTGATTCTTGAGTTATAGACTGCAAAAAATTGTGACTCGAGAGTCATGGATTATTCTACCAAATGAATCTTGACCACCGATTTGCAATCTGGGGAATTATCTCACATGCACCTGGGGATTTAATTTCGAAGAATTTATATTGTTCAAATTTTCCCATTTAAGTTGTGTGCGAAGCTACCTATGGTATGGACCATGAAACATGTGATAACATTTTAGAATCAGACACGTAGCATATCCAGGATATGAGATCCATAAAGTAGCAAACATTCAAAAAAATTAAAACTCAAATTCGTATTCCTCCTAGGATAATACACATCACCTAACACGTAGGTTCCAAGTAGGACAATCCCTGATGATTTGAGGGATTAGATATGATGTGGAGGTGAGCTAGTAGGTGAGCATGACACTAGTACAAAATTAGAGATAAGTGACCAAAACAATGACCAAAATATGCATATAAATGACCACTTTTGATTTGGCGATCGTTGGTGGCTAATTTTCAGTCTCTTATCATGCGACAAAAAATGTGGTCATATTTAGTTTGGTCATTTATAGCTTGTATTGTGGTCATTAATTGTGAAAATTAATGACCAAATTAATGACCAAATATATGACCAAATTAATAACCACAAGAAAAGCTATAAATGACCAAACTAAATATGACCACATTTTTGTTCATGTGATAAGAGGCTGAAAATGTTTGGTCACATATCTCTCATTTTTTGGTCATTTTTTTTGGTCACTTATCTCTCATTGTTTGGTCACTTATCTCTCATTATTTGGTCACTAATTTAGTCATTTTTAGTTGTTTTATATGTGTTCCTTATTTTCATTTTTTGGTCACTAATTTATTCATTCTAGTCATTTTATATGTGTTCATTATTCTCATTGTTTGGTCACTAATTTAGTCATTTTTAATCATTTTATATGTGTTCATTATTTTTTAGTAGTTTTAATGGTGTCCATTATTAATCAATATAAATTTTTAGTATGATATTATGTCTAAATTAAAAAAAGAATCATATATTATTCATGCTCATCTAATACACATGTGAATCATGCAATATTGTCACATTATTTAGTTAATTACAACACTTATATATAATATAAAGTAAGCGACGAGATTTTTAAAATTGGTTGGCGGTGTCGCTAAAATTGTTAGAAGGGATAAATAAGTGTCCAGAGCACTAAAGTTGGCCAAGAAATAAAATTAATTGGAGGGACCCTCCAAATCTTAGGCCCAATTAGATCGACGACTCGTATTGTATTTCGTTGGTGTTAGTAGCTCGACGGTTAGTAGATGGCGAGCAGAGAGAAATAAAAATGTCCTTTCCACGTGTCACTTCTTGATTGATTCCACTACCTCAAGTGGTGTGGATCAAAACCACCATTGGCCCTCAACAAAATTCAAATATATTCAAATAAATCATTTTATTATTATTTTCAAAGCTTGGAAAGTTGACTCTCCTGCCATTTCTCTTATCGGTTTCAGCTGATAGTCGTTTTCAAATGGAATTGCGCTTTGCAAACTCAATTTGCAGTCATTTACTCTAACATTGTAACCACCAGGTACTTCTAAAACATTTTTGTTTTATCATGGAATCAAATCAAAATCTATTTTTTTTGTGTAAAAAGTTAGACGAAAAGGAGAAGTCCATAGTTGATAAGGAGGGGTGTATTTTTTATCCAATTTTATATTTCAGTAGCATATTAGAGTCTTAAAACAAGTTAGATGCATTAGAAATCGAAAATTATGATTTTCTGAGTAGTGTTTAGGCTTCAATTTCTCGTTTCTATCAAGAACAAACTTGTCATTTCCTTGAGTTCGTCAATTGGTGTGCATCTAACTATTCACATACATAGAGAGTAATTGTTGCTTCTGATGGGTCAAAAATCATGTGCCGAGTCAATTCCTATGTCATTAGAGATTCATTAGGGTTATTCCATCCTTTTCCCCAAAATTATGTGTCGTTCGATGAGGTAGAATTGACTAGGATTTACAGATAATATAGTTTAGAGACAAAAAATGAGTTTCTTTCCAAGAAAGTGTACAATTGGCATTTTCCCTTTTAAGTCGGATTTTGGGTCTTGATAATGATAAGTTTGTCATTGAAGTCATGTTAGGGTTTTTTATGAAGTCAAGTCAGTTAGATTCAGTCTCAGTTTTCATTAATTTTGAAGAATTCCTAGTCGAAGTAATCCGTGTTGAGTTAGTGAATTTACACACTCTCAACATTTCTAGTACCAGACCTATCTATTGAACATGTTCATATACTACTGTCAAACATATTATCAAAAACTGTATCCAATATTCTTCTCATACCATTCAATCATATTAGTTGAGGCAAATAAGATTAATATGTTTGATTTCATCAACAAAATCATGTCAAGGATCTATAAAGTGATTTTCAATATAGAATTGCCAAGGGTTTCAGAGGATATGAAAACCAAGCTACAGTTCACTCCAGCAAACAAAATAGGAGACTAGTTTTTGTACAAGGATTATACAATCATCAGGATTTATGGTTTCATTGAAGCACCTTACATTCTGCCAACATTTTTGAATCCTACAATATTTTCCCTTGAGTTCATTATACAAATACTTCAGTCTAAGACAAAGCATTTTCTTACTTACAATAAGCCATCAAATATTAAATTCCCCTTCAATATGGGACCACTTTTCATTAAAGGTAAATCATCTCTGCCTATAGTAGATAATTTATTGAAGGTCATGAATTTCCAAGAAGCATAGAATATTAGATATCATCATCATCAAATCATATCATAGAGAAGACAAAAAAATAAAAATGCACCCTATGAGAATCAAATAGTAGAAGGTTTATATAAAATGGACAACTTGGAAATTTTTTATCAAGATCAACAAATGCCATAAATGTTTAATAAAGTTCAGGATTCACAGACTGATATAGTCCGAGCAAATCCTCTTACAATGGAAATTCAAACTCCAACCAAAATTGATAATGTGAACAAAAGAGCCATATCAGAGGTAGCTAATTGATGAACCATTTTCCAGTAAAAGGAGTAAAATTTAAAGGGAGAAAGTTGTGGTCATCCTAGAAGAAGATGAACCCATAAAACAAGGAGGAAATGTTATAATTGTTGAAGAAGAACCAAGTTTTTCATATACAGAGAAAGAATCTCACATCCTGTCGTTCAAATACAAGAATATTTATATTCAGATGCTCAAAAATACCAGTTTAAATCTAAGAAAGAGCTAATTACACAATATGCACAAAAGAAAAAGCAATTATTTGAAGAGGGTCATAAATTGTTTTCAGAAGTTAGGAAACTGTCTCAAAATAAAGTTTCATTGGTTATAGTTAAATATGCATAAATGAATACCTTGAATATAGTAGTTACAGAAGAAAACAAGGTCACTAAGATGAAAATCAAGACAGATCAAATTAATGCACCATATAAGATTCATTTGCATAAACAAACCGGTGAAAAGATTTATGGTGACCTTTTACAATCAACTTTGAATATTGCAAGGTTGGAAAGAAAGGTGACAAAGTTGGAAGGGAAGCTAAAGAAGGAAAAAAACAACAAATAGAGCATGGAAGATACAGATTAAAAGGCTAGAATTAGATATCATGGTTGTAGGGGCAGAGACTGTAAATATGCAACCTATTAAAAAATTTCTTGAGCAAAAAGAAAACACAATCCAGGTGATGAAGAAGAAATTAAAGATCCCTGTCATTGAAATGCAAACCACAAAACGAATGACCTTCCAATAGGAAAAATATTCTCTACAACAAGAACTAATGAACTATAAAGAAAAATTCTTGCGATTAAAGGATGAAAAGCAAGAGTGGTAGAAAGAAATAGATGAATTGTTGTTGAGAAATGTAACTACAAGCTCTAGTAAGGAGAAAGATGTATCTACTGAAAATATGGTAAAATCTATGTCCCAAGTTAAGCTAAAGGATGTAGAAATTGAAGAACTGAAACAAGAAAATAAAAAATTAAATAAGAAGCAACTCAAAGAAGTGAAAAAGGGTAATCAAATCCAAAAAAAACACATTTTTTTCAAGAAAAGGTTGCCAATTTGAAGTCAAGGATAAAGTAAAAAGTTCCATTGCAAGGGGCAAAGCATCTTCTCTGGGATTCCTTAGCAGTGGATGTCACCAAGTTTAGACAACACTTAAATTTTGTTGATGACAAGAGTATTGTAGCAAGTAAAACCCTTCATATATGTGTAATTGTAAATGAAACACTGCTAAAAAGACCTTTGGAGTGGGCTCAAAATGCAATTAATCTCGTAAATGTAGTCTCTAATGCATATTTGCAGACTATTAGAGTCAAAGATAGGACTGTTGTCATAGTTTGGGATAGGTAAATCATTGGCAAACATAACCATATGAGCAATGTGTGATCAAAAGCAGAGAATATAGAATAGAATGTACAAATCCTCAAGGATTTATTCAGTCAGTTGTTCAAAAGGGGTTTGCCTTATTTTTGGAATAATAATGGCAAGCTGGCTTCACAAGAGAAATATAATGTTTTGTTGACCCAGGCTCGAATGGATCATTCTAAATTTGAAGACCTGGAAAAAGGGTTAAAATGAAATAAAATTGTGGACAAGTTAACAAATGACTTTGAGATTCTAAGTCAATTCAAGACAATTAAATCAATTCTCCCTCCTATTTCATATGCATCCTGTATAGAATTAGAGGTTCTTATCAAGGAAATGGTTGATTATGATATTCCCTTTGAAAGTCAGTGGAAGGAAGTTGAGAGACTGGGGAGATCAAAGTATAAATTGCGAGTTGCTAATCAGTCTTGATGACTCATCCAGGTGGTAAAATATGGTTTTAGAAGAAATCAGGTTAAGCAGATCTTTTAGTCAAAACAGAACTAAAGAAAGATACACATAATTTATGAAGGGATTTTCCACGTGTAATAATATCTCTCGAGTTTTTGATTTTCTATTGTGTATGTTTATCTTTATCTCAGTTTCCCATTTGGATGTATGATCTTCCAGTATTTAATTAAAAGTAAATGATTCAGAATTCATCTTTGATGCTATGAGTTCATAGCAGTTAAATACTTCCACTTTTTCCTCTAAAATTAATACAAAATTCATCCATGTTAGATGCTTTTTGTTAATGGACTGTTAATCCTCAAATCCTCAACCATACTATAATGGGTTTAGTAGCTGGAAAACATTGTTTATCTTGCTTCTGTCATTGATTTTTTCAACCATCATTTATTGATCACTTTGGTTAATATTTCAGTTTCTTGAATCCATTCCCAATGGTCATTTTCTCAACCCAACCAACCACACTATAAAACCCATCATTATCTAAAGATATTTCCATTGTGACTAAATTTCATTGAGGGATCCCCCTTTGGTTGGAAAGGCCAGTTTCCAGCCTAAATATTGGTTTGAAAGGGTTACCTTGGAAATTTCCCCTTACAACCAAGAAAATTACCAAGTGATAACAATAGGCATGACGTAAACAAAATTTCTAATGACACCACAAAGAACATTAAATGAAAAGAACCAGTGAATAGATGCATTAAAACATGTCCTTATATATCAGGTCACATGCCCTAAAATAAAAATGGTCTAAACACTATGTAAAGTAAGTTTAAATTGTCTGAAGACTATGTAAAGTAATTTTAAATGGTCTAAAGACTATGTAAAGTAAAGAGAAATTTTGCAACTGATTCATAAAACAAGATCATCTAGATTGATGATTTTCTCAAGTACTTCTTCGACCATCGAATGAAACTCATTTATGTCTTCTTAAAACGTTCACATCCATCAATTGTATCTTCATAGGCAATGAGGATGTTACTTCTTATATTAATGACAAGTATATTGGCATCTTCAGGACCAAGTGACACTCCATGGATCATAGCAAGTGACTGAATTCATCCAATATCGACAATAGCACCATCATATGGATCTAGTATGTTAACTTTATTACCTACTTGGAATACTTCACGCTCTATTAGAGTTAAAGGGAACTGTAAAAAAAAAAAAAACACAAATATAAGAATAAAAATACAATTAAATTCCAAAAACATGCATAATTATTGATATAACAAAATTAAATGCACTCACCGAGTCAATATATGAAATATGTCCAACAAGAGTTGTACACACTAATCAAGAATGATGAGGTGCATCAATGTTGGGAGATTGTTTAATTTTATCTTGCATGTGATTACATCATGCACAAATCAAATATAACATTATAAGGAAACAATAATATAGTAGAAAATAGTAAATATAACATTAAGACACTAAAAATCAGACCTAAACCAATTAAATCAGATTATGAAACAAGTGAAGAAATGTTTGGAGGGGAATGATAATTAACTTACCTCATCTAAATCACTATGAAATCCCTTACTCTTCCATGAAGAAATGATAGGTTCAATGAAGGTGGCTATGGTTGACACTATCTTTGTCAACCCATTCATGCATTCCATTACATGTTTATAATTCTCACTATGATTTTCAACAAACGTATATGTGGTTAGCGTTTTCTCATCTTCATTAGATGGTGATGATATTTCTATTGGATTTTTTTATATATGCTTATGTTTAGAATTTTCTATATCTGCCATTATATATTGGTCAATCATTTCACTAACATCAATTTATGATCTATTAGCTCCTTGAACCTACAAATAATTATCAACGCATAATTAGTTGGATATATATATGAATCAAAATGAAATATAACACCATGTACTTACAAATATACTTACAAAAATGCCATACATAATGCAATCAACAAAAACTACATATACTTACAAACATGGTTTGATTGTCTTGCCACCCACCACGACTTAAAATAAATCGATCCCTCACATTATCTCTTGATATCTTCCCTTTTGTACACTTTTACACATACTCTTTAACATACATACTTTCATTCAAATCCTTCCATTGTTTGGGAGTCTATAATACCCGTTTATCCCCCATCTTGTAATTAATCATTAATTATGACCACCATGCTATGACATGTGAACGATGTAAATGTATTATTGTTTAGATTGCCAATAATTGACTTTGGGGGTAAATCCTTGAAGTAATGGCCATGATATCACTAGAGGAAAGAGTGAGGAAACTGTATAGAGGGTTCATTATGTCAAAATGACCCAAATTCTCTTTGTTGAAATAATAAGCCTCATCCCGATCCCAAGGAAAAATCATTTAATGAGAAAAGGATTGGTGGTTGAACAATAAACTACCCCAGTGAATGTAAGCATGGAGGGTCTGGCTAAGGAGACAAAAAACTGTCAGCCCGGAGTACCACAGAGTGTAGTTTCCTGTAGGCCTAGATTGACCTGAATTCCTTCTACTAGAAGGAAGAGGACAAATCCAAAACCTTCCTGGGGAGGAAAAAGGTGTGCAAGAATATACACCAAGGAAGACAAGAAGGAGACCACACCGAGAGGGTGATTGTTGTAGGAAAATTCCCCTGCAGACAAGTAAATGACCTCTTGGATCCTAGACCCCTATGACCAAGACAAAAAAATGCTAACATTGGACATTGGCATTCCTTTAAATGACGATAAACTAGTCAAAATCAAAAGAAGAAGAAAAGAGGATGTACCTTTTTATGAAGCTTGTACTTTCTTGGTCCAGGCTGAACTTGATATTCAATCCCTTTAATGAGATATGCAATTCAATAGACAACAAAGACAATGCATGCTTCCTATTCTACCAAGATTAGTTTAAACTAGATTTATCAAGAAGAGACAAACCCATGCAATCATACAGAAACTTGAAAGAAACAAGCCAAGCATATATTAATGGGAACATAACAAGGTACTTACAATCTGTAGATGTATATGCAACAGCCTCGCCAAGTCCTTCTTGTCAAACCCCTTGCTTGAAAGATCCACGATCAAAATGACAATACTTTTCATTGTTATTCTCCTCCTTTTCACCATGAGAATGCCTCCTTTTATAGGCTTTGGGAGGCTCAAACACCTTAGTTATATTTGGAATAAGTTGAGGATATGAATCCATCAGTTGTGGTATCTCCCTTAGATACAACCTAAAGATTGGATTCGATCCAAACCAACTTGGATAATTTCTAGTTGTTCTTATAGATAAGGGGGATTTCTCCTCTAGAATATCTCAACCAATCGACTCTCCCTCAAAGATGGAAACAAAGCACTATAGAGCTCCCTACTAAGTGTACAAGGAGTGCTAACGCTCCCTACAAGTGAGTAGGGGAGCGTTGATCTCCAAAAATTCGTTTAAGATGATAATTTCCCAAGGAAAAATAATGTATAAGCTTTCCAAATGATATTTTTTCCTTTTCTAACATGTCTTAGAAGGTGTATCAAGTGTTGTTATGGTGTCATCTATAATGCGACATATGCAGAATGAAAATATGATGTTTGCGACACTTGTGATAAAAGTGCGACACTTACGATAATGATAATGGGAAATTATCGAAGTGAGGAATTTTGATGTGTAATAGATTGCTCCCCAAAGTGAAAAGTCAGAAGACGGAAGATAATGACTGAAGTGCTTTGTATATTTTTGAAGAAAGGGTATGGAGTCAAAAAACCTGGTAGAAGATGCAAAAAAACATCAAACAAATGTTATCATATGTTTCAAACCCAAGGAAGACATACCTATGCTTGAGTGACAAAGGACTTAAGGTATGGCTTCCAATAAATACACTGCGGATCCATAATGATATTGACTTAAGGGTATAGCCACCAAAGATACAATGTGGATCTATACCTCCATGACATGAACTGATCGTAGCCATGGGAAATACACAGTGGATCTACAAGATGATAAAACATATCCATGGACCAATACAAAGTGGATCTATGTGAGAGTATATCATTATGATCAAAAGATCTCCTTCGTAGCTTAGGAAAGCAGATAACAAAGTGAAATCTCCACTTAGGGTCTTCATCCCAATCTCGATGTAGTACAATTCTAGCCATGTGAATAAGTTTTTTGATGTTGAACATGGTAGAAACCACTTTATTACCCGTCAATGAGGTAAATTGTTAAAAAGTGCAAGGGAAATCACTAGTGATGTCAATGACTCCCAAGGTACCTTAGTACAATCCAACAAAAGTGAATAAATGAGCTGAAGTCAAACATTCATGGAGTCATTCAATCAGAGGTCAATGATGTAAACCCATTTTCGCAGGCGAGGAGGCCTGCCATTGAGGCATACAAGTCCAAAGGTACTAATTGGTTTCTAAGTCAAATTCTTGGATGATGTGTTGAATTCAACAAGAAAATACTCATTGAAGGAGGGCTTTGATGTATCCCCCATCATTGACATGAAACTGGCATAGAGATGTAAGATATTGAATCAAATGAGTATGGAATGACACGGGTATTGAAACTGGAAATTTTTTATGGTTGATTCTTGAGGCGAATACTTCCCTTGAACACTGAGGCACAACATGACTCGACAGCATAAATGTAACATGGACCAAAACATAATGCAGTGGATACTGTGACATTCGTTGGGTGACCCATAGGAGTGAAAAGACTCAGGGAATTGGTATAGTGCAGAGGTTCAATGAGTTATCAAAGTGTTCAAAATGTAGGTAGAAATAATGTGTCATGTTCAAGGGTGACTGCAAGAGTGACTTGTGACAATTCTAAAAGATAGCTTGGATTGCTTCCTTCAATTTTTCCCCCATCCAGATAGATGAGTACCTATTTTTTATTTTAAGAGATCGAGGAGGATAACACATGCTCGATATAAATCACCTTTGGTAAGTCCCTCTTCCTTTGTTTAATGAAATCGAAGAAGTAAGGGTTTGGTCCCATATGGGCCCTTCAATGTGTAATTTTAATGAGTCCAGAGAAGGAAAAATCTGTGGTTTTTCATGTTTATAGAGTCTAAAAATAACTTAAAGATGACTCCAAGGTTGTCCTTTTTCGTAAATTTAGTCTCCAAAGTCTGAAAAAGAGATAAACTACTACTCAGGAGATGCCCTTTCAAAACCTTTTAAACGAGTGTGAAAGGAAGAAAGATCACTCGACAATATTTTCATGGTTTAGAGAGTCTAAAAAGAGATTAAAGGAGACTCCAGGGGTTTCCTTTTTTGTGTAACCTTTACGAGTCCGAAAAAAGTGATAAAATTCTACTCGGTTGCATTCTCATGTTTTTTCGATCGTGAGAAAGAACAAAGACTGTGCTCGTAAGTGTTACAAGGTTTATCGAAAAAGATACCGCTTCAAAGCCTACAAATACAGACAGGTATGCATCCAGGGTATTAGTGACTCCTCAAAAAAGATTTAAAAACCCAAAATAAACTTTATATTATCAAAAATCAACCCTATAATAGTGAAATAGGGTTAGAAATTACATTTACAATTTCATTTTACCGATTTCTTCTAGTTTGGAATTTTCAACCTTTGGAGGAAGATTTTCAAGATGTGAGCACGGGAGCTGTGATCGACCGTTTTTTATTCTGTCTAGACCAAGTTGGTCAACTTACCATTTAAATCATTTCTCATGGTTTAAAATTGTATTTTAGCTATTTTTTAGGGTGTTATGGGCTCCTTAGGAAGCCCTAGGCAAAAAACTGGATCGACACTCCCTCAAAGGGATGAGGGGAGCTTCGATCGAGTTTTTGGCACCCTGGTGCATGTACCTAGGGAGTGCTAGTGCTCTGTGAATAGGCTTAGGGGAGCGTCGACATAGAACCAAAAAACATTGTTGTTTTTTAGGCTAAAAATACCCAATTTTTTGCTGCAAGAGGTTGACTAAAGTAATTTAAATGGTTGTATTTGTAGTTTTCATGGATGATAGCCATGATTGAATGGAAGGAATGTGAACATGATTTTGATGATATCGTCGCATTGCAAAACCCTCAAGCAAGGGTTTCTTTGAGAAACTATGGTCTCCTCAAGTATTTCAAGCTACAAAAAATGAAGAAATAGGTTTTGTTACTTGATTACTTGATTGGACTATGGGATGATGTCGAACAAGCATTCTATATTGGACCACAATTGCTCAAAATTGAGCTCGATGATGTGTATTTTTTGATCGTATTTTCAAGAAGAGGGGCTCCTATCCTTTTGTATGGGCATCGGGAAACTCCTCATCCCACCAAGGTATATGTGGTTGACCACTATATTCCAAGATCTCGATTAGTCAGGGGACAAATCGTGATCAAGGGCGTGAGGGATTTGGCATTGAGATCAATTGTATTTTCCATTACCAAGTTGGCAGGTAGTACGAGTGCTCACCTAGCTTAAAAATCTCAAATTTATATGCTCTACAGTGTGTGGAGCCCAAATTATTTAACTGGAGTGTGGGGTTCCTTCGGAACATGAAGGAACAGATTCTAAAGTGCAGGATTGGAAGGCAAAAGCAGTTTGGCTATGAATCTTTTTTAGTTTCGTTATTTTTGGAACGAATACCCTAGATCCAGCCACAGATTGCATTGATAGCATGACCGATGACCGAGCCACTTATGCAAATATGGACTAGTTTTTCCCCGAGATTGGGGAATGAGGCTTCAACGTTCAAGTTCACAACCAACTTCTTCTCTTGGTGGAGAAGGAATTTGATTTTTATTGAGGACTTTCCATATTCCGAAGCGGATTTACGGGGAAGTGTGGACTTAGTTCTCCCAAAGGGAATCGACTGGGATGTGTCAGGTACGAAACCAAACCTTGTCATGTATTTTTGATTTTATATTTTATATTATTTTTATGTGTACAAAGAGGGATCTTAATAGATGTTTTGTTTCATCATGTAGACAGAGGCACAACACGTCTGTCAGAGATGTCGCCACTAGGGAGTCGTGGAGACATGAAGATAGTTGTGGATCATGAGGTGGCATTGGGGGGTATTCAGGAGATCAAGAAGAACCTCTAAGGTATGAATATGGGTGTCCCTCCTCTTAGGAGATGCGACATACCTCTTCATCTGCAGAGGCATACAGTAGGGGTTCCTGAGAATTTGAACCACTTGCTCCGATGAGTGGCCCGTGCAGCGATGTGCTTCTCGGAGCACAATGTAGTGAAAGAGGACTAGCATCCTTCATATACTTTGTAGTCTTTTTATGATGATACCATGGGCATGAGCGTGCAAATTTTTCCCTATTATGTACTTTTTGATGTAAAAAAACTTTTTATATCACGCATTATATATATATATATATATATATATATATGAGTTTTGTGGTGCCAATGATGTTACAATTGATCTTGTGTAATGTTTTTTTAATGTACATGTGATTCATTTTATTTTAAAATTTTTATCTATGTGCAAGATACTAATCCAAAATATAATTTTCTAGTGAATTCGACGTCGTGTTGAGTTCTCTTGGTATGTGTCTGTATTGTGTAAATTCAAACATTCTTTGAAGATGACGAACTCTTAGGTGGAGATGCGATAGGACATGGTTGCAAATGACGTAAAGTCAATTGAGTGGACAAACCACGAGTTGAGAATCTAGGTTGATGATCAGATGAGATATACCTAGAGAGGAAGCCTCGGTTAAAATTCCAATGACAGTGTGATATTCTGCCATGTTATTGGTTGTTGATCCTAGGAGAATGCCTCATGAACTCACCAAATCATCATAGTGGTAAATGACCCAAGCTGTAGAAGCAATGTTCTGGGTGTGCTAACTAGCGCCATCTGCAAGCATGCAATCACAAGACAAAGTATAAACAGCTAAAACAAAACTTGTAGCAAGAGAAAAGACACACCAAATCAAAAAATATAGTACAATAGTGTACAAATATCACATGCCAAATGTTTTATGCATAGTACTTCTTGAGGTAAATCCCGTTTCAGGGCTCACCGAGAGATATTCCATCATAATCAACTAGCTCTTAGGCACCTCTATGTAATACATGTTTTACAATATAGGGTCCATGCCACATAGGTTCTAATTTTCATGTCCCTGGCTTATCGTGAGCCTGGTCATAAATGAGGACTAGATATCCTTCTGTGAAAGTACAAGGTTGAACGGATTTTCATATTGACTCTTCATTCATTTTTTATACATCTCATTGATGAGAGAAACATCGCGACATGTTTCGTCCAAATTAGTTAAATATAAGAATTGTTCCTCTTCAACAGAGGTGTGAGGCAGGAGTTATATGGTGAGTTTCAACGAAGGGATCTCACACTCGATTGGTAACACTTATTCGACGCCATAGATTAACTGGAAAGGAGTGAATCTATTTGCAATTTTCACTAAGGTGCGGTATTCCCAGAGGGCGGATAAAAGTTGCAGGTGCCAAGAATTTTTTTTTGTCCCCACCATGCGTTGAATCATGGTCTTAAGGAATTTTTTGATAGCTTCAACTTGTCTGTTTGCTTGAGGATAGTAGGGGGATGAGTTTTCATGGCGAAAACCCAACTTGACATGCAATTCACTCATCATATGGTTTTGAAAGTGTGAGACGTGATCAGTGACAATGGCTTGTGGGACACCAAAGCGAGTGATGATGTGGTTAAAAACTAAGAGAGTTGCATTACGACCATCGTTAAGAAATGTAGGCATAGCCTCATCCCATTTAGTTAAATAATCAACAACAATGATGATATAGTTGTGCCCTTCGGCTGAGGTAGTATTACATTACATAAAATCAATTCCCCATTTGGAAAAGGGGCTGATGGCGATAATGGGATGCAATGGAGCAGGGTGGGTTCTTTCCTTTTTGTCAAAAACTTGACAGCGTGGGCATCGTTTGACAACCTCAATACAATATTTGAAGATGGAGGGCCAAAAATAACCAGCACATAAGATTTTCTTGGTTGTAGCCATCCCAGAAAGGTGACTGCCACAACCTCCATAGCGTCATCGTGGGTTAAACAACGTTGTTGGATAGTATCAATACCACAGAAATAAAAAGTATCTCCAATGATAAGGTAATGTTTAGAATGGTGGTGAATACGACGATGTTCTTCACGGGAGATATCAGGATGGAAACGTTGGGTTTGAAGATAGAGAAGAATATCTCCATACCAAGGGTCTGAGGTGCTAATGAGGAACAAAGATTCATCGAGAAGAGAATCACTGGGCTCAATATCTTCATCAGCATGGGGAAGATCGCAGATAAGTTTCACAAAAACCAACTACTTTTTAGCTTTTGATTTGGTAAACTCGAGATTGAATTCTTGAATAATAACGGTCCATTTGGATTATTTTCTCCAAAGGACTTGTCGTGTGAGGATATGGTACATGGGGTTCGAGTCTGCAATGACCATGGTAGTGCGTAACATGACGTAATGGTGAAACCTCTGGATGGAAATGATGACTGCTAGAGCCAACTTTTCAACGTGTGAATATCGGATTTCAGGACCGGATGGACTCTTACTTAGATAATAGATCACATTTTTGTCATCGTTAGGATCCCTTTGAACTAACACCATAGCAATAGTGGAAGTAGAGGCATCCAAATAAAGGATATAGTCTCAAGCATAGTTCATAGGATGCAACAAAGGCGTGTGGGTCAATGTGTGATTAAGAGCATCAAAAGAGCGTTGAGCAGTGTCATCCCAAATGAAAGGAGTGTCTTTTTGCAACAATCTCATAAATCCTTTAGTGATTTCGACACAATTTCATATGAAACGACGAAGAAATTTTTCTTTTCCTTGCAAACTTTGTATTTGGGTTAGATTGTTGGGAGCAGGTAAAGCAAGAATAGCTTTGAATTTCAAGGGATCCACCCTAATCCTGTATTTGGAGACGATGAATTTGAGGAGACGACTTGATTCGATAGAGAAGATACATTTGTGAGGGTTCAAACGAATATGGTAGAACCGACATCGAAGAAAAATGGCTCGCAAATGACCAATATGGTCTTGTCGAATGGACGAATGAGTGAGTAAATCATCGAGGTACGGCTCCACAATCTGTTTGATATCGTGGAAGACATATGACATGGCCCGCTGGAAAGTAGCACCATCATTTTTAAGGCCAAAGGGTAGCTTATGATAAGCGAATGTCTCCCAAGGTCATATGAAGGTTGTCTTATGTTGATCAACTGGTAGAATATCGATCTAGCTATACCCTGAGAATCCATCCATGAAAGAAAATATAATTCTACCAGTGCAATTATCAATGATTTGGTTGATAAAGGGTGTAGGGTAATTATCTTTTGGACAAGCCTTGATGAGATCCCTATAATAGACACAGACACAAATGTTTCCATGTTTTTTAACAACCGAAACGATGTTAGAAACCCATTCCGTCAAAGGGACAGGATAGATAAAGCCAGATTTCAACAGTTTTTCAACTTCTTCCTTTATGGTCGTGGTTTTATTAGGATGTACCAGGCGAAGTTTTTGTCGTACAGGTTTAACGTCTGGGTAAGTTTTTATCTCATGCACAAATATCGATGGATCGATCCCTGGCATTTCCTAGTAACTCCAAGCGAAGACATCGCATAATTCTTTGAATAAAGCGGTGTAAGCTTCCACTTCTTCGGGTGAACAATTAGCATGGAAATGAAAATTTTCCATGACACCTTCTTTGATTGAAAGATCGATAGTAATGGCAGAAGATATGTTTCCTAAATTCCCCTCGGAAGTAGTATCCTGGGTAAGTATAGGAGATTGGGGAGAATTGACAACATCAAGGGGGAAGATAGAGTGTATATCTTCCACAATTCCATCTAGACTAGGAAGAAAATATGATCAATGATGGTTGTCATCCCAAGGTACCTCATCGATACTAAGCGTTTCCATAATGGACTTGTCCGATGGAAAAATCCGTAGGATGTATTAGAAAGCATAGGATAAGGAATCCAACCAAGATGGAAAAAAATAATTGTTGGATGCCAACAAATGTTGGTTGTCCAAAGAGGGAGAGGCATATTGGATAGCATCGTATGAAGCCTCAATAGGACTAAGTGACATAGCATCACCTAGTGCATCAAATTCCAAAGGACTAGGCACAACCCAAGGATCAAATGATTCGAAATATTAATATGCCATAGTCGAGATCATATTGATCGTGGCAATGTGTTGTGTGGTGGGAGGAAGTGGTGCAGGGAAAGTACCCATAAGGGAAGAATATTTTAAAATACCTACACCACCAATTTCATAAGTGATATTACTATCTCCCAAGAAAGGAATATTTTTGGTGGCGGGAGTGTGAGCATCAAGGGTGCAGTAATCTAACTGGTTGATAGTGACAATTTTACCTTGATAGGAGAATTGTACACATCAAAACATCGATGAAGAAATGGAAATCATGGAATAAAACCAACTTCTTCCTAACAACAAGTTGTAATCAAGGGGAGAATCAACTACCTCTACATCGACATAGACAGTCTTTCCTCCCAATTGAACAGCTAAGGACTGCAAGAGTCCATGAGGACAAAAACCTCTCCCATCGAATGCTCGTAACATTATAGAGGATTGGTTAAGTGTGGGTGATTTTAATCCTTTCCAACATGATGATGACATGACACAAGTCGAAGCTCCCTCATCCAATATGGTGCGGTGAATGTGTTGGTTATGAACAACTACATCAATTTGAAAAGCAAGTTGTTGAGAAAGTCGTGACTTGAAGTTGTCAAGGTTAAACGTGATATTATTCTATGACTCAGGATCAATTGCACTAATTGCGGACAAAAGCGTTCTGCATTAACTTGGGTAATGTTGTAGAACTTCAAGGGTAGACATAGCACACAATTCTTGAGCCAATTCTTCAACAATGTTGTAGTTTTGGGTGGCACGTGAACTAGGATTAAAAGTTGATTTGTGAATAGTGCTCTTGTGAGGGCGTAAAATAGATTCAAAAGTGGGTTTCTCAATCTGAAGTGAACTAGACGAAGGACTAACGGTGGCGGAAGATGGATCCGGTGGGGTACCATTAGTGACCTTCTCTTTATCAGGTTTAGTCGATGTGTCATACTTTGTGGTGTGAGTGGTTAAATCGATCCCATTGAACATATAAATATGAGCACTCGACGAGGCTTCCTCACTAGGAGGATGGATTGGATTTCCCCCTGATGGAGGGGAAAGGGATTGAGAAACCATGGATTTTTGTTGAGGAAAAGGATGTGTTAACACAGTGGGTTGGGAATTCCATTTGAAAAGTTTTGCAACTTCATATTGATGAGGACAGTCTTGGGTGTAATGATCATCACCACAAATGAGACACGAGAATTTTGGTTTTTTCTATGGTTTCTTTTCAGGAGTAGGTGGTGGAGTTTGTGTTTTTGGATTTTCATTATTATTATTAGTCTTTTTGGGTTTATTTTTTGTTTTCTTCTTGCCCCCGGATTGTTGTGAAGAGGCAAATTGGACTTCATTCACCTAAGAGATTTGAGTCAGGGGGGAGGTAGAGGAGAGAGAAGTAGAACTAGTAACGGGTCTAGAAATAGAGTGATTAACCATTCCGGTCTACTTTGATGAAGATTGGGTTTTGAAGGTACCGATGACTCCATCTTCATGTGTCATAGAAGAAGGTTTGGATGGATCAGTAGAAGTACGAGGATCATTTGGTATCAACTCATACAATGTACCAGATTGGGAGTAAACCAAATTTAAATACTGAGCTTGAGAAATGGATTCTTCCTCAGTGACCACACCACCCATGGCGACGTCACGAGAAATTGGGGGTAAAATATATTTAATAAACCATTTGGCCAATAACTGGTCAGGAATGGTCTCTTTAATTAACCTTCATTGTCGTCTCCACTCATGAATGTGACTAGAGATATGTACGGAGTTCGTTTGACGAAGTGAGGTTAAGAGTTCAGTACCCGTCTCATACCAGATGGGTAATTGAAAATGCGTGAGAAAATCCATAACTAGGGAGTTGAAGTCTTGAAAGGTACCATGCTAAAGTGCAATGTACCATTTGGCTGCAGAGCCCGTGAGTGTGTGCTGGAAAAGATGCAAACATATAGAATCATCCATCAGTGAGTTTGATGAACACCATAGATGGAATTTCATAACATGGTTGTTCGGGTCTTCCCCAGGTTTACCATCAAATTTTGGGATGTCAGAAGGTAATTTAGCAGGAATTACAGGCTATAAAGGAAAATGTAATATGGGATCATTTGTCATCTGAGACAAATCTGGTATATCTAGCATGGCAAGGAATGGTAATTGTCGGTTTACCTAAGGGTTATACTGATGCGGAATAGGGACACTAGTGGGGCCATAAACTGGTTGAGGTGGATAATTGTATCCAGTTGGCCCTCCCATATATGGTTGTTGTTGACCGGTATAGGTAGGATTCGATTGTTGTTGAGGAACATTCATGAGTGAAGAGAAACCCAGTTGATTTTGAGGAGTATAAGTCGGTTGATTAGGTTGTGGGGGATAAATAGTTTTCCCTTGAGAAGGTTAAACATTTTTTCCCTGTTGAGGGTAAACATTTGGCCCTTGGGGAGGATAAGTTTGTTGTCCTTGAGGACCTTAGGAGGGATTTGGGACACCCGGATAAGGTTTTCCAAAATATAATCTGAAAGGAACATGATTTGGTACTCCTCCTTGTGGGTTATCGTATGATTTTCTCCTTTGGTAAGGTTGATTAAACATACCTCCTTGATGTAATCCCCAGGGTTTTGAAGGGTTTTAGGTAAAAGGGGGTTTCCCCTCTGCCATAGGTTGTGTGACAACTGTGGTTTGACCAATAAAAAGGGGTTGTCTCTCGGCAGGTATGTGCAAGGGTGGTTGTCCCCCAAGAGGGATATGCCCACTAGATGATGGTTTCCCTGTAGTCGGGATTTGTTCCACAATTGATTGTGTGTGTATGGAAAGGGTTTGCATTCTCTGATGTAAAGGTGTTCCAACAGAATTTTGTGGAACATACAGAGCTGTAGTGTGAAAAGGCATAGTGGTGGGAGTAATGGTCGAAGTACCTTGTGCATGATTAAGTATTACAACTCCAACATTAAGTTGGATTAGTGTTGACATAGCAGAAGGATTGACTAATTGTTCGATGGGACGAGTAATAGCCTAACCAGACGGTCCTTCCTCAACAATGAAAAAGGTAAGAGGGTCATGAGGATCAAGAGGTGGTCAACTAAAGTTAAAATTTTCATAAATATCACATCCTGATGGAGTCCTCCATATGGAGAAAACATGTGTCTATTTTGGATTTACCATGCCAACAGACCGAACAAGAGTTATTTACTCATCATAATCATGTTGTGTGTCTTCCATATGTGTTTCGGTATATGGCCTTGATGGAAGACGTTGAACTTCCTCTTCTATTAAATTACCGAATGAGTCCAATCAAACAAGAAGTGGTTCGAGAGGATATTTTGACACAGGGGTAGTATGAGGAATGGAATCCTCAACTGTAACCAAGGATCTTTCAGGATTTTCTAACAAAGGAGTAGCAACACTCCTAGTGTCAGAGCGATTTTATACCTCTTCATGGTAAATGTCTTCAGGTGAATTAGGAGGCAAGGGTTCATAACATTCTAGAGGAAACCCTTTCATCCTACGTGATCTATGAAGACCTTTATCGTCTACAACCTCAATATTGAAAAAATTATTAAATAAACCAACATCACAGGCTAAAAAATCTAGAAGAACCAACAAGCAAAAAAAAACTTCTCTCAATGACTGTACTAGTTGGTGATGAAATCCAACATCGTGTGATCAACTTGAGAATGGGATAGGATATGAGTGGGTGGAACAGTTACGTTGGCAACCTGCTTAACGGACTTACGCCTTGGTGCAAGCTTCCACACAATAATCATGGATTTACCCTCCAAGGAGTCGAAGTGAGTTTTACCAACGTCTATTACAGGTACAACAAAGACTTCCCTTCACCACCACCTTGTGTGAGAACCCTAAATATTATGGCTACTAAGGACACCAACTCGCAGTCAACCTCTGGGTGGGTATAGTCTAGAGTCCAATATGAATGTATGGGAAAGATAACAAGTTCGAAATCCTTCGAGAAAACTGAGGACAAGTGGACTAGTAGAACTCCAGAGGACCTCGAATGGATTCAGAATTCACAAAGCACCGAGAAAAAATGAAGAATTTGGACCTCAAGAAGAACCCCCAATATATGATCTTACTACTACGAACGGTTAAACCTCGGACGAATAATCTCTGCGGCTCTCCCGAACGTGACCTCATGTGTAACCCTTGTGTGAGAGGGGGATCCCAAATATGCTTATACGAGAATTGGATTTACTCTCCCTATCACAAGATTCTAAGTTTGTTTTGAATGCTTTGGAGAGTTGTACTCACAGCCTAATACAAAGCACTAATCCTAGTCTAATGTTGGTGGAAGAATCTAAAAAGAAAAATTTCTAGATCGATTTTAATTAGCGTTGATTTAGTGGTTGTTCTTTACTCAGAGGTGAATGAGAGTGAAACTGATGATGTTACGACTCAAATCCCAAAGAAGCAAAAGAAAAAATGATAAGCAAGTGTTTCTTTCAATGAATCTCTATTTACAGGAAGGAGAAGATTTTTCTTTCACTATCAAACACAAAAATGCATAAATTTCATGGAATTGTTTTCAATAAGAATCCAATTCGATGCTAAATTATTCATGTATTGTTTCTAATATCCAAAAACCAATCATAAAAAAGGTATCTTTTCGTTTGAATATGAGTATGAATTGATTTAACTTACTGCTTCTTATGCCAAAAAAGGTTTCACTATTGCAGTTTTAGACAATTGGAAGCAAGCATCATACAAACAAAAAGAACACTCTCACAACAATTAAATAAGAAATAAAAACAAATCCAAACTTTTCAAAAAGAAAGCCAAAATAACAAAACTCACTTAAGAAATTTTCTTGGAAAGATATGAAGATCAAAGATCAATTACAACAATACAAATATCTCTGAGTTTCCTTGTAAAAACCTTCAAACGATCAGATGAATGAGAAAGTATAAAAAATGAACTCAAAATCTTGAAGAGAAAGAGTGTTTTCAAAACAAGGAAAAACTTTAAAAAATCCAAACAAAGATAAAAAAAGTCTTAAAAAGAAACAGGTTGCAGACTTGATAGAAGACACAAGCTGACAAAACAAGTTCTGAGCAAAATAAGAAACCAAAAAATTACACTCAACACAAGTATCCAACAATTTTTCAAAAAAGAGAAAAATCGGTGCTTTGGTTTTATTAGCACCATAGCGCTAAAACGCTCCCTAAAGAACTGTAGAGGAGCATCGATATTGAAATCAGTGCTTTGGATGTAAAGGAAGAATGGTGCGAGTTTCTGAGAATGAAAAAGAATCAAACCAAAAAATAAAAACTCAAGAAGGCTTGATCATCAGTCTGTGTGGGATGACTTCAGGATTGACAACAAATGTATAAAAGAGAAAAAATACAGTGAGCAGGATCTGAAGATGAGAAAAAGCTAAGACAAAACCAAGGAAAGAAACCGAAACTGAAAGCTTCGATCCCTAGTGGAGTCATCAATTTTTGTTGTAAGAAAATTCCCCTATGGACAGGTGAATGACCTCTTGGATCCTAGATCCCTATGAACAAGACAGAAAAATGCTAACATTGGACATTGACATTCCTTTAAATGCAACTAAACTAGTCAAAATAAAAAGAGGAAGAAAAGAGGATGTATCTTTTTTTGAAGCTTGTTCTTGCTCGGTCCATGTTGAACTTGCTCTTTAGTCCCTTTAATGAGATCTACAATTCAATAGACAACAAAGACAATGCATGCTTCCTATTCTACTAAGATTAGTTTAAACTAGATTTATCAAGAAGAGACAAACCCATGTAATCATGCACAAACTCAAAAGAAACAGGCCAAGCATATATTAATGAGAACATAACAAGGTACTTACAATCTGTAGATGCAGATGCAACAACCTCACAAAGTCCTCCTTGTCCAACCCCTTGCTCGAAAGATCCACGATTATAATTACAATACTTTTCACTGATATTCTCCTCCTTTTCACCATAAGAATGCCTCCTTTTATAGGCTTTGGGAGGCTCAACCACCTTAGTTATATTTGGAATAAGTTGAGGATATGACTCCATCAGGTGTGGTATCTCCCTTAGATACAACCTAAATCTTGGATTCGAGCCAAACCAACTTGGATCATTTCTAGTTGTTATTATAGATAAGGGGGATTTCTCCCCTAGAATCTCTCAACCAATCAAATCTCCCTCAAAGATGGAAACATATCACTATAGCTCTCTCTACTAAGTGTACAAGGAGTGCTAGCACTCCTTGCAAGTGATCAAGAGAGCGTTGATCTCCAAAAATTCATTTAAGATGATAATTTCCCAAGGCAAAATAATGTATAAGCTTGCCAAATGATATGTTTTCCTTTTCTAACATGTCTTAGAGGGCATATCAAGTGTTCTTATGGTGTCGTCCGCAATGCGACACACGCGGGACACAAATATGATGTTTGCAACACTTGTGAAAAAATTGAGACACTTGTGACACTAACAATAATGATAATGGGACATTGTCAAAGTGGAGGAATTTTGATGTGTAACAGGGGTGTGATCTAGATATGCAGAGAAAAAAGAGGATAATGCGCAATGATCTGGGGTTCTGAAGAATAACTGGAGGATGAAGTTGCTCTGGTAAAGAGGAGATAACGAGAGAAAGGATCTCTGAGAGTTTGTAGAAAACATGACCTAAGCAAAAGGTCACGAGCTTGATGTTGAGGGAGCATCTGATAAACCTCACAGAGGCTGTGATAAAGAAAGGATATCTGAGAAATTGCAGCATTTCCCTAGTGATATCATGGCTTGGCACGGGGCTGGCCATAACGTTAAGAATTTATGCTTCTGAGCCTATGGTTGGGTGGAAAGGTGAACACCCACAGTCAGTTGGTCAGTGATAGACTGTAATAGATAAGTATTTTGATATATCCTGTGTACTAGAATTGAAATGAGTGGTTGGATGTCTGTGTCTATGAATGAAATTTGCATTGCATGATTAATATTAGTAATGCTTATTGTTCTTCTGTGAACCCATGCATTTGAATGGTTTATGTTTTCCTCTGCTTATCATCAAGAGAACTATTAGAATTGGGTCTTCAAATGAAATTATGAATAAGATTATGGTTTATGTACTGGTTGAAAAACTCTTAAGGGAATTTTCCCAAGGATTGATTTTTCAACGTAAAAGTCGAGGCAGACATCGCAGGAATGTTTCAGTCACATTGATCCCTCGAAAATATCTTCTCGTATGTTAGAACTTAAGTTTTGTGAGTGGATGGTGCTTCCTTCAAACCAATCATCCAAGAGACCATGGGCTCATGCCCACATTCTTAACCAAATGTTGTCTAAGAGTTATGAGTGTAGCCTCTGGAGCTTGACAAAGTTCCATAGGACCAGTTCCATGGAACCCTTCGCTACACTAAAAAAGGAGATAATTTATTCGGGACTCCGGGACTCCGGAGCTCCTAGGGTGAATAAACGTTACAAAACCAACCAAAGGAAACCTGTTGGTACGGTTACTAGAGGGGTTGACCAATATATGGTGGTTTCCTTAACTATGATTGTGGGATTTGTCCCGTCATTAAACCCCGATCAACTTCTTAGTCACAAAGTAACATGAGCCATAGATCTGAGGATACTTTGGTATCTCCCCTAACCATTGGATCTATGTCAAGATTAGTCTAGCGTTGACCACTTTGGGAGAAAAGGAGTGTTAAACAGGTGGAACTCCTGAACATCGAACTCACGAAGTGACAAGAGCCATATATCTAAGTATACTTCGAGATATCCCTTGACCATTGGATCTACATTAAGGTCAGTCCAACGTTGAACAATCCGAGAGAAAAGGAGTGTTAAATGAGTGGAACCCCCGAATGATTAACTCATGAAGTGACGAGAGTCGTAGATCTGAGGATACTTCGGGATCTCCCCTGACCGTTGGATATACGTTGAGGTTAGTCTGACGTTGAAAACTTTGGGAGAAAAGGAGTGTTAAATGAGTGGAACCCCTAAACACCGAAGTCGTGAAGCAACATGGACCGTGGATCTAAGGATCCTTCAGGACCCTTCTCGACCATTATATTGAACCTAGTGAAAGGAGAGCATGAATTACTTCGAATAATTCATACTCCGGGAAGTTCGACATGTTGGTGAATGAGAATATTGTTGGAGCACCGAAGGCCAAAGTGACGTGGCATGTTGATGTCACCTAGGGTGACGTGGACCCATAGTAGGTATTTCACATGTCACCCCAATTCATTACTTTCACAGACCTTATGTGTCAATTAGACCTTGAAATGTGTCACTAAAATTATTAATCAATTTTCTCATTCTGTTCTTGTAATATTTGGTGGAAATCCTTCCACTAAAAGTCTCAAAGGAATTTTCCATTTGTCGAATCACTAGATCCACATTTCTTTCATCTTGATTTGAAAAATTGGGTTTGGTGACATCCAAATGAGAACTTACTCTCGTGCCCAACTCTGAGGCCCACCTTACAGTATTTGATCCAACAGGTTCACCATATTTTATCTAAACCAAATAAGCCTTCTTCCCTTCTGATTTTCTTTCTTTAGCTTCTCTTTCTGTGGACCTATACATGCCTTGACTTATTCTGCATCTTTTTACGAAAGATGATATGTCTTCAAATGAATCAAGACTAGGTGATGTCGAATAAGAATTCATGTTTTTCGACACAACATGTGTTATTTATTTGGTAGTTGAAGGCCTAATTGGTTCCTTATTGAACAAATTAGGTGTGGTAGTAGCTATCTCCAATTTTCTCAGATGTGCCTTCAAATATTTGTTTTAATTTAAAATAAAAGTCTCTCAAACTTGATTCTGATCCAGAATTTACCAAGTCTTCAACAATATCAGCTTGGACATGATCATCATCATGTGATATATTAGGAATTTGATCAGTATTATTGTCATAATCTTCTCCATGTGCTAATCCACCAAGGTGTAGGCTTCTGCAAGCTAGCGGTAGTGTGCCTTTCCTTTCCTATTTTTTTTGCTCATTTTGTGTAGAATCGACCTTTTCCCTATAAAATAAAAAAATTATTAAATTATAATCGAAATCATAGATGACCTACATAATCAAATAGATTATATACAACTAACATAAAATATGGATAGAAGTGAAAAAGTATGAGGAATAACTACTTATTGATTTTCTGAACCATGAGCTTGCAATGATGTGCCTTTGCTTTCCTTTTGGTTCTGCTCTCTTTCTTTAGAAGCCAACTATTCCCTATAAAACAAAAACTTATCAAATGAGAATGAAAATCATATATAGGCTACGTCATGGAATATATTATAAACATATTTCATGAAATATGCATAGAATTTAAAAGGTACAAGGAATAACTACTTACTTATTTCCCAAACCAAGAGCTGACATATATTATTCATTTCTTGTGATCCGTTCTTTATGAACACGCTCATAATATGAAACATTTTCATCACTTCTTTCACCACTTTTATGTTTCACCCCCTTATTCTTCATAGCCTTTATGTCCAAAATTTCCCATAAAAACATCATTAGTACATGGAAAAACAAAGACTATAAATTAACATTTTGATTATATAATCACATATTATGATTAATAAGAATGTGTAGACCATATTTCCTTTTATGTAATATGGTTATATACAATGTCTAAATGTGTGATGTCATTTGAGTCCGAATGTGTGAGATCAAGTGTAGTCGGAATGTCTTTGTGAGAATATATTCCTCAACTATAAATATCCCATCGGATTTAATCGATGGGAATATGAAGATAGACATATCAGGAGGACTATAAATCTTTGCATCAGGACTGAAGGTAGTTCTTTATGATCTTAAAATATTAATCAAAACAATTCACTGGTTTTGATGTATCAAGATTACACTGTCCATAGATAACCATAGGAGACATTCATAACCCAAGTAACCTTGACCCTCTGATGTAATACCAGCTCTAAACCCACACTATCATGGACTTACAAGCAATGTCTAGTTATGTGGAAATGGTGTATTTATCAAGGATTCCATATAGGGACTAGTAATGGAAATTATCTAAGGATTGTTGAGACACATGCTAAATGTACAAAGAAGCATATAGGTTATCCATAAATAGTTATAAGCCATGGATTTTAAACATGGCAGTCATATATACTATCGGGTGACAATTATAACATGGACCCATCTCTGAAATAGGTGTACATTAGCAATGAAAATATATAAAGGCCAACTTAGGCATAAATAAACCACAAAACAAATAGTCTTGCAGATAAAATCAATCACCTTAACCATCCAAGGTGTTCCCAATAGATTCAATCTTGGGAACTTGGATCATTTCACACAATATAATTGAGAGCTCATGGTAATAGGTTTGATCTCTCATAGCACCCTAGACAATTTGTTGCACACAACCTTTTCAAGAACCACTCACTCTCCCCCATTTTGAGAAATTTTGTTAAACTTTTTTAGAGACGGTGATTTGTAGATTTCCCCAATTCATAAGGATTGATATGAGAAAAATCTTAAATATATAAACCATGACATGCTATTTGAAAATTTGTAAGTAAAAAAAGCTAGCCACTTAAGATATCATGAGAATATAGTTGCCTAAAAGCATGGAATTGCATTCGAGCTTGAGCTTCGCCAGCTCAAAACAAAAATCAACTGGACTATATCTCACAACAAAAAAATGTTGGTTTGAACAACCCCTATAAAGAGTAAAAAAATTGAAAAAAACTTGAAATCGATCTAAGTTCTCAGACAGGGCAACAATAGGTCCAATGACCTTTGTGACTTCAAATAGATTCAAGCCATTATTCTATAGTAGATTCCTCATTGAAATGGTTCTATGTTTGTAACTAAAATAAATTAAGACCAAGTATCCTACCATGATGGTTCTCTCCATGTACAAAGATTCATTCTAATGCCCTATTTTTTAGTTAAAAATAACATGGATCCAGAATATCAACAGAGAATCTGCAAGAGCATCATTGCCTAATGCATTCAAAAAATTACAACAAGAAATTAGATGGCATCTCTTATGTCTCTACCATATTCATCTCCAACACGTGTAAAATAAATTAACAAGGTTCCATTTTGACATGCAATCTTTAAAGTTATTGGCATACTTGATATTTGAAACATAAACTCACCATAAATTTGTGTTCTATGTTGATACAACAATTCAAGAGTTTGATCAAAAGGGTATCTAATACTGTTGATAATCATTGTTCGAAGGATGATTGTAACACCAAGTTCTGAGGGTAATTTAATCCTTATAGATTTATGTTAGGTATCACAAGTTTGAGGATAATTTTGATGACATTTGGTAAAGTAAAGGTTGATCAAATATAAAAAGTTTATTGATGATTTCTTCATTGAAACTCTAAGTGATTGAAGATATTTTAAGCACATACATCTATTGGTCAATACCCTTTGTGTAAATGTGTTGAACCTGCACATAATAGATCTATCTAAACAATAATACACACATTTGCAGAGAGAATTTGAGAAAGAATAAGAAGGAGAGAAAGAATAGAAGAATTCTCATTAACTGTTATGAATAATGAATAATTTACACATGATATACTTTGTATATCTCAATGAGTGTGCACTGGAGGAGAAACAATGCACCATAGTGGTGGTATAGAGTGATTTGGACACACACCATCAGTTATGGGAGTGAAATTCCACCTATTCTAGTCTCTCAGGCAGTTACGGGAGTGAATTGCCACCTAGTTGAGTTAACTAGTCAACTAGTCTTCAATTAACTCACTGAACAGAGAGTGGTGAGGAGTTAACTCAGGGAATCAAGGCTAATGCACCATTCTGGTGATGATACCAAGGCAAGTTCGAATTATCATGGTGATGATCCCAATGTTTCATGGTGACAAAACCAATGCAACATCTAAACTCAACTCAACTAGTCAAACTGAAGTGTCAACTGAAAGAAAATATTCTCCAGGTGGAATATTCTCCCCTAAAATATAGGACACTGGATAATAACTAATTATGACTAATAAAAAAGGAAAAACCTTAGGAAAAATAAATCCTAGGTGTGTGTGAAGTAACTCCAACACCCCCCCTGAACATCACTATGGTGAAAATAAAGAATGGGTCTCACCAACGAGGCCATGTTAGTACCCAAATACAAACGATACACTGAAATAAAGTGAGGAAAG
>JASDQU010370722.1:0-10207 GCA_032191745.1 Picea mariana | reverse complement strand
CAATGTATCTAATACAAATAAATTTCCTACTAAACAATGTATCCAAGACAAACCAAGTTCCTACTAAATTAAAGATTTATTAGTGGGAAAGTATGCTCTGAAGTTTATGTGATGTGAATTTGTAATGAAAACTTGCTATGAAGACACATTGAATCCCATGCTCCTTATGTTGCTTGTATGTTTTAATAAGAATCCTAAGCCTCCTTATATTAACCACTTATTTGATGAAATCGGCTCTATTGACAAAAGCCATAGTATCCCAAATAACTCCTTAGTGAATTTCTATTACCTAAAATTACTATTTATTTCTTGGAAAATAAGTCTAGCCATCCTTAGTTGGTGTAGTTAGATTGCTTATAAGAAAATACCCTTGGGTGGGTTGCAAATCCATTTCGAGTTGTCTGAGGATATCATTAGGAAACTACATGAAAGATAAGAGTTCCTTCTAGCTAATGCATATGATAGGGATGGGAAGGACATATGGATTTTGAGATAGAAAAGTGATTTAGATCTGGGACTGGGAGGCATTTACGCAGTAGAATGGAACAACTACAGGAATAATCTAAAAACAGACTCCATCAAAGTCACAAATACCCAGGGGGACATAGTACAGTGGCATGGGAGGAAAATAAACATAACAAATATTAGTCATTAAAAAATGGATAAGATTTTACCTTCATAAACACCATCCATTTTGATCTCAAGTGGTGGTGGAGAATCCTAGAAAATGCATGTTCCTGACAAAGGGAATCTTTTTTTTTGGTTGGCCCTAAACAATAAGATTTTGACATGGGAACAAATGTAAAATTGAGGTTAGTAGGGTCCTGAAAGATACTAAGGTTTGACACTGCCTTCTCTCACAATGCCCCATTAGTTAGAAGGACTATTCAAATTCCTATATCATCACCCTCCAGACCCATATCATCACCTTAGGTTGTGGTTATTCCTACTATCCAAGTGTTTATCCATTTTATGACCCAACCCGCAGTTCAAACCCCATGTCATCTTGTGATTCAAAACCCTAATATTCTTATGGTTAGGCCAAATACCCATAATCCATGGTTAATATCTAGACTCAAATCCCTTATCCTACCACCTGTAGAACATCTAGGGGACCTTCATGATGACTATATCAAAATTTGTCTTAGTTCTAATGGAGAAAATGGCCTTCCTTATTGTTGAAGACCATCTCACTACCATCTAAGACTCCACTAAGAATTTTTCTATAGAGGTCGATGATGTCTTATCCATAATGTTTTCTCATTTTGTATAAGGCAAAGATAGGAAATGGTTTCTAAATTTTCCTAAACACTCCATAATATTTTTGGGACAATTTATTGAGAAATTTAGAAAGAAAATTCAAGACGTTTAGATATATGTATGATAGAAACCCCCCAATGGATCATATTTATGGATCA
Source organism: Picea mariana (assembly GCA_032191745.1). Lineage (NCBI taxonomy): Eukaryota > Viridiplantae > Streptophyta > Pinopsida > Pinales > Pinaceae > Picea > Picea mariana. The sequence goes on along the minus strand of JASDQU010370722.1, from coordinate 8,789 downwards.
GTCTCATTATTCTCTTCTTAAATTAATCTTAGCATCCATGAGATTTCTATGCATTCAAATATATAAAAAATACAAAATATTGAGAACAAAATTGACTAACTTGACAAGGGGAAGACATAGATTTCAACTCTTCTACTAAAGAAGCCCTCACCCGCCTCTTCAAAATCCTCGAAGTTTTGTCCATTGCAGTTTTCTTCTCCATTTCTATTGCTAGTGGTACATATATAGTGTAACCCAAAAAACAAATTCAACGGTCATCACTTAATAAAATTCCTTAACCCAGTTATCATGCCCCTTCCCTCCAATTAATTGGTAATGAGCAAGATGAACTCCATTAATGAATGGAGAAGTCAGCTAGTGAATTCTGCATATGTAAACCACTCATAGAGATAAAATCAATCCCTTAACACGGTTTTCATGCACCCTCCTACCAATTAACTGGAAATGTGCAGGATGGACTCCATTAATGGATGGAGAAGTCGACCAGGGCATAGCCCATATGTAAAACCCTCCTCTCTCTGCCACGTCGGTCGATACAGGATTCTACTAATGGAATTAGCAATGTCGAACAATTATCAATGAAATTCACTATCATTACACATTGTTTGCAAACACCACAGTTACTTACCAAGCACATACACTATTATAATGTTATTTTATTTACACGTGATGGTGTGAAAAATATCCCATATTATAATTATATTCCATTCCATCGTTACCATACTCTATAATAATTTTATTTTATATTATAAAGAACTTCCATTGGTTCATTTCTTGATATGGATTAATGAACAACCCATTTTCACACATATATTATGAATATTTTTTACTATTCCATCTAAACCCCCCAAATTAAATCTCTCAATGTGTAATATAATGTGTAATATAAAGTCTAATAATTGACTATATGGAGTAGTTTCCCATGGTTGGATCTAGTTCAAATTAATTAGTTCCTAAGGTAATTTTCAAGATGTATATATAATCCATAGCTCGCTAGGACATCGTAATATTAGCTAATTTAGTGTTAATTTCCTAATCCCCCCAAACTAAATCTCTCAATGTATAATATAAAGTCTAACAATTGACTATACGGAGTAGTTTCCTTGCATGGTTGGATCTAATTCAAATTAAATAGTTCCCGCCTAAGCCCCCCAAATTAAATCTCTCAATGTGCAATATAAAATCTAATAGTTGACTATATGGAGTAGTTTCCCATGGTTGGATCTAGTTCAAAGTAATTAGTTCCTAAGGGGATTTTCAAGATGATAATATGTAAGCCATAGCTCTCTAGGACATCGTCATCAAAGCTAATTTGGTGTCAATTGTTGAGTTGTGACACATGAGGGGGTCTACAATTTACTAAATTCTGACACTGCAGATGAATTCAAAGATACCACTATGTATTGTGTCTTTCCCATCATAAGTTGAATCTTACCTTCTGCTGATTTTAATTCCCTGCATTCGTACTATTTCGCCAAAATTCCCAATAATGCTATATGGATTCTCGCAGACCCAATAATCATTATGATTTGTCTTCAGATGCAAAATTCAAAAAATATTCATGGTTCAAAAGGATTTTAGGTTCAAGTTCGTCTGATCCTTTATATAATACTAGGCTTATAGCATAGGAATATGAACCAAATGCAAACTAGACTATGTCCAAGATAGAACCTTCTAAAATCTATGACTTACCTATGTTCAAATTTGTGCTACCACCTTAATAAGGTATTGTTCCACAAATGTGCCCTTGTCCTTAGGTCAAAATGTTTATCAGATTCCTATGATTCAACAGGTTGATATTGATTGGGGGCTAGAGAATGGATACAAATATGTTCATATTGGATTAATCCAATTCAGTATAAATCCTTTAGTTTTCCCTGGTTTAAATACATCTGCCTTGTGTTGTGTCATAGATTCTATACATAATCAATTTTCTGATGCAATGATTAGAGGCTTCCAAGCTCCCCTCCACAATGGTCCCATGTGGTCCTCCATCCTACCAAGATTTCAGGTCTCCCTCACTGACCCATTTATTTATACTCTTCTTCGGGCTTATATTCATTTTTTTGGTTTTGACATGATTAACCCATCTGAGATCGCTCATTTGCATACCACTACTTGTCTCTAATTTGTTTCCACTACTATGCTTGCCTTAAATCCTAACCTCATGAAATGTGTTACCTCCGAAAGCATGGTGGTTGGCCCAGGAAATGTTACTCCATTAACACTTGGATTCTCTCAGCTTACTCCCCTAGATGAATGAAAGGCTGATTATCAACCACTCCAACCAAAGTCCCACTCATGTGAAACCCAAAAGTTGATAGTACAACAAAACCATATTGGCAACCAAGTCTTAAAAATTGGTAGATCCCAAAGAAGTAAGATAGAGAGAAGAAATTATTTCTCATCAAATGTATCTTCATCTACTTCTTCACCTAGACATCCTCTTTATGTTCCTATCTCTGGACATCCAGAATTGGATGATCATTTTTTATATCATCAAACCAGATCTACAAAGTGTAAATTTTGTAAAGCCTGTATCCCTACTTAGTCTTCAAGGAAACCATCTGAATATTCTTTTACTTCTTTCATAACATTCTATTCAAACAATGAACACAATGGACAACACTTTAACTGTCCTGAGTGCCTACAGATCTCAGCTCCTCGTCAGATTAACATGATGAATTATCCATTTCCCATAGATGAAAAAGATAAATATTCATCTCTTCCTCATAGAAATCTAGGTCCGGAAAATTTCACTCCTACATTCAAGAATAATACTCTTGTTGCAGATCTATGCTTTGTACAATACAGGAAGATTGATGATGAAAAGTCCTCTGAATTGATTCGTATGAAGAATTACTCAAACTATCAATCCATGTGTTTAGCACAAAATCTTGTTGATATCGCTCAAGATATTCTGCAAACAATAGCTCACTTTAATGGTATACATTCTGATTTAGAAATTGTTGAGCATAACCAATATCTATTTAGAGAACAATTTGAAAAAATCATGGACAAACTGGAAACCATCCAGTCTGCAGTCCAAGAATTGAAAGAATCCTTTGACCAGGAGAAACTTAATTCTCCTCCAATAAAGTTTTCAGAATTAGAAGAACAAACCTCAGTTAGGTTGTTCGACCCTACTGTGAAAAACAAAAAACTCACTTTGAACCAATTAGTTAAAGAACTAACTGACCCGGTTCTAGATAGAATTGTTGAAGTAAATATACTAGCCTCCGATAAGCTTGAGCTAGTAAAGAACCAAATATCTCAGTTCAAAACTTCTATTGAATCCCAACAACAAGTCTCCACCTCTCTTTGCTTATATATCAAAGATATTGAAGAAGGAGAAGGATCTAACATGCCTAGGTCTTCCGATCAAGATTCAGGAGGAAATCCTTTCCAAACTGCTTGGTAAAAATGGTGCAATGCTAAATATGGATCAAGAAAAAAGGTTCCTTTTGATCCTGCTAACTCTGAAGAACATTCTAGTTTTAGTAGAGATAATATAGATCCAGCACCTGTGACTAACATCAATTTTCGGTCACGAAATGAAATGATAATCATTTTTCAGAAATGGCATGCTTGGGCAAAAACCTAGAAATTTCTATATCGCAATCATGTTGCTTGGAATGAATTATCCCTCAGGCTAACATGGGGATTCATTGGTAATTTGGGACTCTGGTGGGATAGAATTCCTGAAGAAAATAAGATTATAATTATGAATGATGAAAAACCCATTGATGAATTAACTAAAGCAGTCATTCATGAATTCTATGGCAATGAAAACATTAATGCTACACATTATGTTGATATGTTTATGAGCCAAAAGTTATGCCACATCATTCAACTCCTAGAGTTTCTCTGCACAATGAAAGATATCCTCTATAGAAGTATGAACCCACATAATGTAGCATATCTCAGGAAATATCTTTCAGCCATGCCTGGAAAGATACTAGAGATAGTTAGAGAAAGGCTTGAACAACTTGATGTTGATATAGAAGATCTTTCTTTAGCAGGTCTACACGAGCACATCACAACTACCCTTCAAAAGGAATGCCTGAGATGTAAAACTAATAAGTCTGTTAAAAAGAAGCTTGGTTTTGATGCTGTTGTCTATGATATATTTGCATAAACATACCATTTTGTTTGTAAGCAGCCCCACAAAAAGAAAACATCCTGCAAAGCAGACTGTGGATGTTTTAAGTGTAAAAATCAATCCAAATCTTTCAAGAATAGATTCCCCAAGAAATTTAGTAATCATAAACCATTTCCTTGAAAAACTTATTTTAAGTGAAGGATGAAGCCTACCCAATCCAAAAACACAAAGTGTTTTATCTATAAATAGCCTGGCCACTAGGCTTCTTAGTGTCCTCTGCGGCAGAAGTCTAAATTTCAAAACAAAATAATGGATCTGTTTACTACAGGATATGATCCGTCTGATTGGGCTTTAGTTTTCTATCATTCAGAAGGTGAATACCTATCCCTTACAGAAACTGAGTTTGAAACTCCACTACAACTTGATTCTCCTATATACTCTTCTGACTCTTCCCATTCGTCACTCAATCTCAATTTCCTAGATCTCAAGATGATGACTAATCTTGAAGATCTTCCTTCACTTCTCCAGTGCAAGACTAGTGTCCAACACCATCTTTCTCAATTGACCCCTGGTCAATTCCAAGTCGCCAACCATCTTCGTGCTCAACTTCAAACAATTGATTCACATATTAATTTTCTCCAACAGCCAAGCATGGTTAATTTACAATATTACTCACCCCCTCATTCTGCATTTGCACCTAGAAAAACTTAGCTGAAAACACCCTGATCATTTATCCATAATGTTGAGCCAAATTTCCTACATCAAAGAAAATCCTATGCAAATAAGCACCCTGTAAAAGTTATTGATGATGTAGAAGAACAAGAACAAGAATTAGACTTGAGCATTGAAGCCACTATATACAAGATGATCAACACATTAGAAATTTCTATCAAAGAAAAGGAATCACTGATCAAAGAAATTTGGAAAATTGTAAATCTTGAAAAAGAAGAATTGAGCTTTCTCAAGAAACAGAAGGATGAGTTGTTTGAAAAAGAATTGATAGAAACCTCATATACCTTCTACTCTAAGAAATATACCCAAGATCAAGCTCCAGAACCAAGCTTATTTAATCATATTAGTGGTTTTGAGGATAGATTGGTCATTACAGTTGACATAAAAGTATCTGGTTATAAGAACTATTCACTAGACGCTCAACTAGATACAGGTGCAATGAATTCTTGTGCAAAGTATGGTGTTATACCTTCCTATTTCTGGAAGCCAGTGAATATAATATTTAGAGATGTCAACAAGATTGAAATAAGGATCCATTCCTTTGCTCCAAATTTTCCCATCATAATAAAAGGAGTCAAAGTTCCTATAAATCTTTATTGCTTTGACATAGGAGTAGATGTCCTTCTAGGACAAGATTTTGTAAATAGATGCTTGCCATTTACTGTTGGAGAAAATTTTGTACAGTTCACAATTCTCAATAAATCCATTTCAGTCCCTAGTAAATCCTCCTTTGAAGTAAAGATCGGATCAGTAAAACCTTTGCCTCAGGTAGAAAGGTCTATAGAAAATCTTTCCAAAATATAGAAGATAGTAAACAATGTTGATAACAATGGTCTTCAAGCCATAAAGGAAATCAAAGAAAAGATTGAAAAAGATTGTACTTTTGACTATCCTAATGCATTTTGTACTAGGGAGCAGTATTTTGTTGATCTTCCCTATAAAGAAGACTATACTACTAGACCTCAAAAGGCTTCTGCTAACAACATGTCTACATTAGAAATAAAATATTGCCAAAAATAAATTGTTGAATTATTACAAAGAAAACTGATTGATCCTAGCTGAAGCCCTTGGGCTTGCCCTGCATTTTATGTGAATAAGCATAGTGAGAAGAAAAGAGTAAAACCTAGGATGGTAATTAACTACAGAGCTCTAAATGCTCCTTTATTACCAATAAGATTTCCTCTTCCACTTAAAGATATGTTATTTTCCAAAATAGGCAAATGTAATGTATTCAGTAAGTTTGATCTCAAGAGTGGATTTTGGCAAATAGGCATAACTCCTCAAGACATGTACAAGACTGCATTTGTTGTCCCTCACAGACAATTCCAATGGAAGGTAATTCCTTTTGGGTTGAAGAATGCTCCCTCTGAATTCCATAAAAGAATGGACGACATTTTCAGCCACTTATCCTTTGTTATTGTATATATTGATGACTTGCTAAATTGTTCTTTAGATATTAAATCCCACGTAACACATTTGATAATTGTTTATGATCATTTGTTCAATCATGGTCTAGTTCTCAGTAAAACCAAGCTATGTTGGGAAAAAACAAAGATTGAGTATCTAGGATTAATTCTATCTCAAGGTTGCATAGAGTTACATGATCATTTACTAAAAGCATTATCTAAATTTCTTGATGAAATTATGGATACAAAGCAATTACAGAGATTTCTTGGTAGTCTCAACTACATCCGTCAGTTCTATGATAATCGAGCTAAGGATGTAAGGATAAGGATTCTACAGAAAAGACTAAAAATAAAACTACCATGGAATTCCAGTATGACTAAGGCAGTCCAACTTATCAAGCAAAAGATCCAAGATGTCTCACTACCTCTGATCGTAGAAACATATTCTTCTAATGAAACTTGGGCAACAGTTTTGTTACAGAAAAGTAGTCCGCAAAAGGAAGAAGTTTTCATGTATACCTCAACCTGTTTTACAGAACCAGAAAGCAAATAAAAATTTACTCCAGAATGATTACTCCATCTGCAGTGTCAGAATTTAGTAAATTGTACAAGTTCATTGTCAAAATTGTAATTTTCCATTGTCAGAGTGACACAACTAAAAATGACCAAATAAATGACCAATTGTTATGTGGTCATTTTTAGTTTAGTTATATCCTGTGACCAAATTTGATCATTTATCTTGGTATTTTTTAGTTTAGTTCTTATCCTGTGACCAAAGTGGTCATTATCTTGGTATTTTTTAGTTAGCTCACTTAAAATTTATAAATTTTGGTCACTTATCCCTTGAAAAAACTGTGGTGACCAAATTTTTTGGTCGCCTGGTCACTTATCTCTCATTTTGTACTAGTGAGAGATGGGTTGGCATGTGATATAGTCGTCCAATATCAGTGATTTTGAGAAATGTGAATTATTGAGAAAGTCAGATGTCTAGATATCCAAATATTAAGGATTCTAAGAAGTCTGAAAAATGAGACATAAAGAAAAGGTTGGATCAAGATTACATGTAGGATAATACATCTTAGATGACATGTCGGGGGCCATGTCATATTCGGGTGACATTTCGATTTCATCGAGAAGGAAGGTCACCAGTATCAGAAGGATAGATGGAAGGATTAGGTTAAGGCACGTCATCTCAAGGTTCCATCATACATAGATCAAGGTTCCATATTCGGGATCTGAGATTATGAGAAATGAGAATTATTAAAAAAATTGGATGTCCATATCTTAAGATATTTGGGATTCTAAGAAGTCCAGATTTTGGATATATGGATATCTAGGATCCAAGATTTCTGAAAAATGCATTCCATAATAAACTTTGAATGTATTGATTTATGGATTCCACATAGGACATGATAATTCGTTCAACACGTCAGAAGCCACGTAAGGTAGGACATGTCAACATGACATGTCAGATTGAAAATGAGATTGCATGAATCCAGAGAAGACAATTGGCTAGTGGGAAATAGGAGGTCAAGGATCCATCAATGGGGAGCTCATGATTCAACATACGAGATATGAGATTTTTGAAAAATCATGCTATAGGAAATTCCATATTTCTGGATTCTGGATATCCAGGATTTAGAATAAGTGTGCTTTATTGAATCTTTTAGATTTCCAAATTCTAGATATCCAGGATCCAGGACTTTGATAAAGGTGCTCATTGCATGAAAGATAGGATTTGGATTCCATGTTAAACAAGACACGAAGGATTCCATGTAAGCCCCAAGTCAGACATGATCTATAATATTACATGTGGAGGTGAGCTGATGGAGAGGCTAGATGATGGAGATGACACATCATATTCTAATTCATATGCCCTAGGGATTCCACACTAGACCTGAACAGTAAGATGACACATTCCATGGTATGACAGGTTCTACATCAATGCGATGTCAGACACGACAGTTGGTAGATTCTAGTTGGATATGCATTACATCTGGATTCTGAGATTTCTAAGAAATGCTCTTTACTGAAACTTTTGGAAGGATGGGATTATGGGACATGAAATAAAAATAAGAAGAGTATTATGAAATCAAAGTTGGAATATCGTGTCACATTAGATTATAATGGAGATTGAAATCACGTCGAACAACATTCCATGATTATACACTACATGCATTGTTTTTTTCTGATTTGTTTTTGATGAAAATCTATCGGTAAACTATGCATAAAGTAAGGTTATTTCTCAGTCTTTATTGTAATAAGTACATCACACGTAACCAATATTTTAATTTTAATTTTTTTATTTCAATCAATGTAATAATATGGAAATATTTTAATTTATCAAACAATGTTAACAATATTATATCAATATAATAATATTGACTAGTTTTAAAACATAATAAAAATATCTTCTCTATAATAATTTTGATATATAATAATGATATGGTCAAATTTTAATCTATCAAACAATGTTAACAATATTATATCAATATGGAAAAAAAAAACATTACACTTGTAGTGAAAATATTACCTTGAATATCTACGCG
>JASDQU010370721.1:109522-121648 GCA_032191745.1 Picea mariana | reverse complement strand
TTATCTAACTCTCTTTTATGATTCTTCTCAAAGTCGATCTCATTCCGCAATCGATCAGGCCTCTTCATCAACTTTCACATCTATTTTTTTTACCTCTTCTCAATCACCACATCCCTTTTCTAAGTCCGCTCGTCTCTATAAATATTCTCACGATGAACCCCCATACCTAAAGAACTTATGTACCCTAACTCATGGACCCTCACCTGAATCACCCACCCCTCATGCACAAGAGTTTTATGTTGCCATTTGAACCGACGAAACCGGTATCATTTCCTCTTCCACCATCAAGATATTCATCCATAATGGGATTTCACATAGTAATATTCCTCAGGCTCCCTCGTAGAATATCGCTTGTGCCTTTGAGAAAGACTGGTGGTTCTCTGCAGAAAATTCAATGATGTATCCCTATATGGTAGTTTGGACTGAGAAATACATAACTCGAGAAATCTGGTGATCCAACTTGTGCAGAGTGGCTAGCTACTCAACATTCCAATTAAATATTTTCTTGAAGCGATCTTTAAATTCTAGTGCTTCTTGCAATTGGTCTAGCCACTGCTAAACCTCTTTCAGGAATTAGATCTAGAAGATTTTGTACTGGTCGCTTGAAGGTTTGGAATAGAAAACAATGTCCTTCACAACCCTTGTGATTTTTTTTTTTAGTTCATCTTCTTGAAATATAAACTCATCACACCTTATTTCCCACCAATGCGTAATATCATATTTACAAAGGTGATGTTGCATCCTCTGAAAACTTGCTTAGAATCCAGGTCCCGGTAACAAAACCATTTGTTGGTGCAAAATTGGAGACTGAGGTTCTTATAGGTTACCAACAAAGGTACCATTGTAGTCTAGTAGTGTTGGGATATTCAACCTTCTGCAAGGGAAGGAGGTCTAACCCAAAGCACTGACAAGACTTGTGTGTAATAAAGTGAGTTAGCGAGGATACACCATCAAATCTAGCGTAACACAAGGAATATTCATATTTAAATGTAAAAGATCAGATCATTAGAAGTATAAACCAAGTTATGCATTCGATAATCCATTTTGTGCAACATAAAGATAAGTGCATACATCACAAAAGCTTGTTAGACAGTATTGAAACTAGTAACTACATAAAACAAGACAATTTGTGCAGAAGAAAGATCATGCATTCATCCATATCATAAAAAAAAATTGGAGGCCCGAATAATCCATTTTGTATTATCATATCACAGACTAGTGTACATGAAGTATTATTTCATATCGAAACTTATACAATAGAATCAATGACAAAATAATAACAAGAATCGAGCAACAACAGTCTAACAGTTCTCTCAATAATAACACTAGATCTCATAATTAGCTCGTCATGTTTTCAATTAGACACACCAGTAGTGATAGCATCAAGCAATCACATTAGCGAGAATCAATCGTTATCCATTTCCCATTACATTTTCCCCAATTTGTATCATTCCCTTGGTTGTTTCTTGATTCTGCTTCTATGGTTTCTTGATTTTGTTTTTGTTGCTTTCCCACTTTGTATTTTCCCGTGCTCAAAGCTTCTAAACCATTATTCTTATTCCTCCAGCTCAAGTGTGATCTTTATTCATTATTGGCATGATGTCAATGAGAATTTTGCCACTTATATTTCTCACTAATATGCTCTATTGTTCCACAAAACTTAGAGGTCTTCAAAACGAAGGGCCCAACACCATTGAGAGATTTCTTAAGGGTTCAAACAAGACTGGAGTTATTTTATCAGCATAGATCCATCTTAAATCTGAAGAGATTTCTTAAGGGTTCACCGAGAGTAGCAAGGTTCTGTACAACCTAGTATGGGGGAGATGTTTTCATGTTAACATTATGTTAGATAAGGTTACATTAAAAAAATTAAAGACACCTAAACTAAAAAATATTAATAAAAATAAAAATAAAATAAGCTCAATTAAAAGAAAATAATTACACACACCATTACATATTACACACACATATAATAATGTTCTTATAAAATCCACTTAAAAAGTAAATTATTATTTTTTAAGTTTTTAGGAATATTCTTTTCATTAATTTAAAAAAAAAATCTTACATTTTTTTATAAAATTTTCATTAATATTGTACAAATTTTGAATGGTTTTATTGTAAAAATATTATGATATTTTTTCCCTCCACTTTAACATTTTATATTTTATTTATTGTTTATAACATTTTTATTAAGATTGTTCACATTTGGATAGACTTGGCTTTGTAATATTTGTTCAATTAAATGATAAATTTTAATGTTTTAATATTTATAAAATACTTTGATATTAACTTTCTACATAAAAAATTAATATTTGTAAAGTTCTATATTAACAAACAAAACTATGTAGTGGTATCTTAAAGCTAAGCAATTAATTAGTTTTTGAATTAAATAACATTCTCCTCATTACATTTGAAGAATATCTTCTTAATAGTTTTCCATGTATCTAAGGATATATGTTCTTCATATGTATTGTAATTCATTTAACATAGAGATCTTTATGAGCGTTGACTTATCTTTTAATTTGTTTTTCATTTTCATTATACGCTACAAGGAAAACACCTTGTAGCTGAAGTTTAGTTCATATAAGACAAACACATTGGCATGTGTAATTATTACACACCGGTTTAGAATGTTTTGTTGTATGTAGAGCATTGATGCTCATATAATTTTTATGCATCGGTTTCGCATTGTTTGCATATGAAGCACTGGTTCTTTTATATTTTTGTATGTTCCAATGTGTTTAAGTTATAGTGAGTCTTGGTGCGTTTAAGATAGCATGCACCTTGGTGCTTCTATAATTAGTACGTACCGGTGCCTGTATTACCATGTGCACTGAAGGGTAGTGAAATTTCAAATAATCGAGATGAGATGTCGGTTTCATTATTTTTACTAAGTGTAAGTACATATATTATACTTAAAGCAGTGGTGCATACATTATATTTAGAGACTCAATTCATATACTAAAATTAAAGCACTGATCCATACATTATATTTAGATCCCCAATGCATATTTTAAACATGGGCATCGTAAAATTTTGAAATGATAAATATTATTGTACATCATGTCATTTACGGAAAGATGTTTTTTCTTGCACCGGTGCGTTTTTTTAATTAATGTGAATTGGTGCACATGACTCCACAAAAAGCAGCAATTTGTATATTATGATACACACCATCTAATGAGTTCATAAAAATATAGTGCATTCATATGTATATATTTTAATTAATTGTTTTTTTTCACAAATTTTCAATTAATTATGCCAAAATCAAATATTTTTTGTAATAATAATATTTTAGATTTTTGTTAATGCATTTTGATATAATGATTGCATTAATTTATTATCCACCATTGTTAGAAATTCATCAACACAACACTTTACAACATTCATTAATGCAATAAAATAAGAAACCCATTTTATTATATATGAATAAGAGACCCATTGTCATACAAAAATGGACAACATAAAGGTCCACAATAATCAAATTGAAATCAATATGTAATTGATACACTTATTGGTAACATGTCCTCATGCAATTGGGACAATATGTCGAGTACATTAAACAAAATCTCTAATTTTCATAGACAAATATTCCAAAACATACAACGTGTAATAACATTCAAATATATTGATTTCTGTTCATAACTTGAACTGTTGTCATTGCTCAGGTGCATGCCTCATTTCTTCATCATTTGTAAGCAATATTGTACTTTGGTTATTTAACCTAATGTTTTCTTGATTGACTTGTTTTTTATGTTCCACCTCTTCATCTTCCATCTACAAACATAGAAATAAATTTTAATAAGTATATCTATATTTATATATATATAGTAGAATATACATAAATGTGTAAATGAAAAAGCATAACTTAGCAACAAGTATTTCATAAACAATACACATTCTTTCAAAACCATGTTTCATGCCTTCTTTCAAAATATCCTCTATTGGTTGCATTCTATACTTTATTTCATGTATGTTTAATATTCCATGAAAAAGAAAAATCGATATAATTAATATAAATGTTACTTCTTGTTTAATTAATTATTAAACAATGAAATTTAAACAACATAGATACTTACAAATTATTCCATTAAACCTTTATAGTTCTACATATACTCACAACCCGTATTTAACCCAATGTTTATCAATTCATGGGTTGGATCCTCTTTGTATGTTAGCACCTATTAGAAGACAACCATGGACAAGTGTAAATTAATTCTTTAAATATAAAGATCACAAAAATTATGAAATATTAAGTAAGGTTGAAAACGTAAATACTCACAAACTTTTTGATCATCATCATTGATCTAGAATTGGATCCAGGAGCCAGATGGGGTTCAGAAAGGTCTAAAAATAAAAGTGCTTGGAATCTCTTCAAAACGGACGTGTACATAGACCTCGATGTCACAAACCCAATGCAACTTGAACGAGATCAAATGGATGTCGTATGACCAATATATCGCGATCTGTTTATTTTTCCAAATATGCAAAAAAAATGTTGATTATACAGTCCGTATAGTGTTGACGTGGAAACTGACTATACGAGCCATACAATCATACAATTGACATAGTAGGATGCATTGGCATGCTGACATGGATAGGTTGTTGACTGGGCAAGTACAAGTGGACCAATCAAAGTGTGACATGTCCGTACAGCTGACATGACAGGTCTGTACAGTCCATACGACACATGGTGCTGACATGGAAGGTATAGTGGATGTTGATTGGTTATGACACATCGACAGAAATGTGGATGAATGTTGTTTCGACACATGGCAGTTTTTGGGCAAGTGGTATGGTGCCACATGGCCTAGACATGGGCTGCCACGTGGCACCCTTTTATTGGAAGCTTTGGTTAAAAGTTTATGGGTCCATGGGGGTTGAACCCATGACCTCCCTGGGCACCAAATATTTCACGTAGGCTGGGATACTAGCCCTCCTACATGGTGGGTCTTAATAGCTTATGGCACCACATTTATTTAAAGTGAAAGGTTTGTACATACGAGCGAAGTAAGGGCTGGGGCTAAGCCCCAACCCTCGACGAAAAATCTTCATACAACCTTTAGCACAGAACCATACCACATTCATTGGTGTGCGATTTTTGTATGGTGTTTGGTCCATGCCCTAGTCGCATGGAACCATGGCATATGACTGGGCTATGTATCTTGTTGGTTGGCGTGAATTTTAGGGGTTATCCCCGGTCGACTGGGCTAGCCTGCCGACCAGGGGCGTAACCAAGGGCTAAACCATCAGGTGCTAAATGTTTATATATGCATGAAGCTATAAGCCCGAGGCCACATGGCCATAGGTGCAACCAGGAGTCAGGAAAAAAGGGATAAAGACCAGGGGGTTGCACCTAGTCTAGCATTGGGCCACATGGAGCACGCCAGGTGACCAGGATCCCAAGGAAAAGGGGTTGCGCCCGAAATTTTTCTTATTTGTGGGTTTTATACTATATTTTAATGATTTTTAATGGATTTTAGCCTGATATTGGGAGATTTAATCCATTTTTGGAGGATCTTGGGCCCTTTTTTAGGCTAGATATTGGGGGGAGGTTGGGATATCGTTACCAAATTCAGGCCTATATAAACCATAGGCTCTTGAATCCATGAGAGGGAGGTTCATAGAAGAGAAATGTTGTTGAATTATTGATTCAAATACATTTTTATGCAAGGAAGCTATTGAGGAACGCACCTTTGTGAGCCATTTCAGGGAGCTTCGTTCATCCGATTTGGGTGCTGTCAATTTTGATGGGTTCTTGAGATCTGGTAGAACACGACTAGCTCATTGTTGTAATTCATTGGCACTTTCATGATGTACATTTAAAGCTTCAAATAGAAATAAGAAAGCTTCACCCTCACCCACTGAGACAAAGGCCCAAAGACGTAGGCGAGATTGTTGAACTCCATTATCACTTTGGTGTTTTATGGTTTGTTGTTCTTCATGCTTATGTTCAGTTATGTATATTTCTCAATGGCTATTATGTTTCCTCATTATTCCTTCCTCTTTAATTAGTTTCCTAAATGGTAAAATAACTCATGCAAGATAACTCTGCCATTGTCGTTTAAAATATCTTTTCGGATCAAGTGGTATCAGAGCTAGTTGAAAGTTGGTATTTGAGTTTGCATGTTTACCGGGGAATATCTAATCTCAGTTGAGAAAATGGAATCTACAAAGGGACTTTCTCATGATGAGAAGGATATAAGAAAAACTCTTTTTTCCATGTCGGAGATGGTGAAGGTGTTGTATGAAGATTAATTGGAATGAAAGAGGTTGGTTCAAGAGAAAACTTCAAAGAGCAACAAATGTGAAGAAGAATTTAAGGAATTGCCTTGTACACCAAATTAAAAAAACATCTTTGAGGTATGCAGTGGAAGTCATTCATTAATTTCTCATTGTTCCCATCACGATGGTTCTTTTATTGTATTTGAAAAACATACAAGAGGTATATGTTTGAAATTTCTAACCAATATGGGATATGAAGGAAAGGACCTTGGAAATAAGGGAAAAGGTATTGTTAATCGCATAGAGGTTGTGGAAATACCTCGTTATTTAGGATTGGGATATGGTGAAGAGGATATTGGAGTATTCTTCAAGATGCGCTCCAAAACATCGGAAGCAAGTGATGCTTCAAATGACCAACCTAAGTCATTGCAGGATTGATTCACGAAAGGTGATGGTGTATCACTCCTTGATGGTGATAGTGAATGCAAATCATCTCCAAAGAAAAGTGAGGATAATCTAGGAAGGTATAATGGTCATGATTTTTCCACATCTCTTTTTTATTATAAAAAACATAATCATATAATCTGAAACTTGTGGAATATGTATCCTTGTACTTTTTGTCATTCACCCAAGCATTGTGTGGCAAAGTGTTGGAAGAGAAAATATTTGTACAGGAAGTTTATGTCGACCAGGAAGGATACATGACATAAAGACTCAACTCCACAATGAAAGAAAGAGAAGGGAAAACAAGTCTAGATGCCAAAAACTCACAACACTTATTGCAACAGGAGTGGACATCAAAAGGCTAGTTGTTGGAAGCTTAATCAGGAGCTTCGTCCAAAGAAGGACAAAATGATTTTGCATGTACTCACAAAGGAAGAGGCATTACTAGCGAAGCAAGAGGAACACCATGAAGGAAAGAAAACAGTCACTTGGTTTTTCTAGAAGTGGATGTCACATCTTCATTGTATTTTTCTTCCATTAATGTAATCACACATATTGAAATGATGACCTGTTATAAAATCATTTTTGTACAACATAGTGAATTTTTTTATCCTTATGAGTATGTAATCTGTAAGGTTAATTTTGTAACCTTTTGGAGGACCAAAAGGTCTTTAGTGGGGAGGTGTGATCTAGAATTGGATATAGGAGCTAGATGGGGCTCAGAAAGGCCTAAATATCAAAGTTTTCAGAATCTCTTCAAAACGGACGTGTTTGTATACCTTGACGTTACAAACCCAACGCAACTTGAATGGGCTAAAACATACGTCGTATGACCAAGATATCATGATCTGTTAATTTTTCCAAAGAGGAAAAAAAATGTTGACTGTACAGTCCGTACAGTGTTGATGTGGCAGTTGACTGTACAGGTCGTATGGTCATACAATTGATGTGGCAGGGTGCATTGGCATGCTAATGTGGACAGGTTTCTAACTGGAAAAGTATAGGTGGAGCAATCAGAGTGTGACACGTGTCACCACTACAAGGGTGACATGTGGCACATCCGTACGACTGACGTGGCAAGTCCGTACAATCTGTACGACACATGGCGCTGACATGGTAGGTACAATGGATGTTGAATGGTTATGACACATCAACAGACATGTGGACGAATGTTTTTTCAACACATGGCAGTTTTGTGGGCAAGTGGTATGGTGCCACGTGGCCCAGACATGGGCTGCCACGTGGCACCCTTTTATTGACAGCTTTGGTTAAAATTTTATGGGTTTGTGGGGGTCAAACCCATGAACTCCCTAGGAACCAAATATTTCACGTAGGCTGGGCTACCAACCCTCCTACATGTCGGGTCTTAACAGCTTATGGCACCACATTTATTTAAAGTGAAAGGTTTGTACATACGGGCGAAGTAAGGGTTGGGGCTAAGCCCCAGCCCCTGACTAAAACTCTTCATATGAACTTTAGCACATATTAACCATACCACATTCATTGGAGTGTGATTTTTGTGTGGCATTTTTCCCAAGCCCTAGTCACATGGAACCATGGCATATGACTGGGCTATGTGTCTTGTTGGTTGGCGCAAAGTTTATGGGTTAGCCTTGGTTGACTGAGCTAGCCCGTTGACCAAGGGCATAACCAAGGGATAAACCATCAGGCGCTAACTATTTATATATTCATGGAGCAATAAGCCCAAGGCCACATGGACATAGGTGCGACCAAGAGCTGGGAACAAAGGGCTAAAGACCAGGGGGGTTGCGCCCAGTCTAGCATTGGTCCACATGGAGCGCACCAGGTGACCAGAAGCCCGAGGAAACATGGTTGCACCCTAAATGTTTCCTATTTGTGGGTTTTATACTATATGTTAATGATTTTTAATGGATTTTAGCATGATATTGGGATATTTAATCCATTTTTGGAGGATCTTGGGCCCTTTTGAGGCGACATCTTGGGGGGAAGTTGGGAGATGGTTACCAACTTCAGGCCTATATAAACCAAAGGCTCTTGAATCCATGAGAGGGAGGTTTAGAGCAGAGAAATGATGTTGAATTATTGAGGAAAATCCATTTTTAAGCATGGAAGCTATTGAGGAGCACACCTTTGTGAACCATTTATGGAATCTCTGTTCATCTGATTTGGGTGTCATCAGTTTTGATGGGTTCTTGAGATCTAGCAGAACATGACCAATTCATTGTTTTAATCCATTGGCACTTTCATGATGTACATTTAAATCTTTGAACATAAATAAGAAAGTCTCACCCACTAAGACAAAGGCCCGGAGTTGTAGGTGAGATTGTCGAACTCCATTATCACTTTGGTGTTTTATGGTTTGTTGTTCTTCATGCTTATGTTCAGTTTTGTATATTTCTTAATGGTTGTTATGTTTCCTCATTATTCCTTCCTCTTTCATTAGTTTCCTAAATGGTAAAATAACTCATGCAAGATAACTCCACCATTGTCATTTAAAAGATCTTTTCGGATCAATCATGTCCATCCAAAGTTTATACATTCTTAATGAAAATCTTAAGAAATCCATCCAAAATTTGTATAATCTTAATGAAAATATTATAAAAAAAAATAAGTTTTTAAAGATTAAGAAAAAAAAATATTCTTTAAACCTTAAAAAAATACTATTTTTCTTTCTAAACAAATTTCATAAGGATTGAAATCCTTTTATGAAGTGTCAATACAAATAACAATTAATATTTTTTTCTCCAAACTAGAAATATAAAATAAACTATACATAGTTATATAATATAATATAAAATGACAAGTCAATAAATACAGGTCTGTAAATATGTTTAATGAATGTGTTTATAACAAAAAAGAAACAACCACTCTAATCATCCATCTTAAATCTAAAGAGATTTCTTAAGGGTGCACTGAGAATAGTGAGGAGCTCTATATCCCAATATGAGGGAGATATTGTCACATTAGCGTTATGTTATATAAGGTTACATTAAAAAAAAATTATATTAAAGTTACATAAAAAAATTAAAGTTTTATATTATATTATATAATTATGTATAACTTATTTTATATTTCTAGTTTGGAGAAAAAATCTTGTTTTTTTATTATTGACACTTCATAAAAGGATTTCAATCCTTATGAAATTGGTTTAGAAAACAAATTACTATTTTTTTAAGGTTTTAAGAATAGTTTTTTTCTTAATTTTTAAAAATTTAAGAATATTTTCATTAAGAATGTACAAATTTTGGATGGATTTCTTAATATTTTCATTAAAATTGTACAAATTTTGGATGGATAGTTAAAAGGGTTGATCACAAAGTGAGTATTTATGTTTTTGACCTTACTTAAGATTTCATGTTTGTTGTGACATTTGTATTTAAATAATTAATTTACACTTGTTCATGGATGTCTTCTAATAGGTGCTAACATACAAAGAGGAGCCAACCCATGAATTGATAGACATTGGGTTAAGTATGGGTTGTGAGTATATGTCGAAATATGAAGGTTTAATTGAACAATTTGTAAGTGGATATGTTGTTTAATGTTCCTTGTTTATAATTGATTAAACAAGAAGAAACATGTATATTAATTGCATCAATTGTGTTTTGTCATGACATATTAAACATACATGAAACAAAGTATGGAATGAAACCAATAGAGGAGATTTTGAGAGAAGACATGAAGCATGGATTCGAAAGAATGTGTATTGTTTATGAAAGAATTGATGCCAAGATATATATGTGTGTGTGTGTGTGTGTGGAAGATGAAGAGGTGGAACATAAAAAAGAATATGATTAAGAAAACATTAAGTTAAATAACCAAAGTAAAATATCGCCTACAAATGAGGAATAAATGAGGCATGCAAGCAGCTTTAGCAATGAAAACAGTTCAAGCGATGAATAACAATCAATATAATTGAATATTACTACAACTTGTATGTTTTGGAATTTTGTCTCTCAAAATCAGAGATTTTGTTGAATGTACTCACATATTGTCTCAATTACATGGGGACATATTACCAATAAGTGTAACAATTACATATTGGTTGCAATTTGATTATTCTGGACCTTTACATTGTCTTTTTGTATGATAATGAGTCTCTTTTTTTTTTTTTGTTAATTTGTGCGGGACCTGTTGGCTACGTGATTAACCTGTGGCTTGAGAAACTGCGACTCAGGGGCATCTAAGCCGTCAAAATCACCCGAGGATTGCACCCGGCCTGAGCCACACCAACCCTTAACATGGTTGGATTTTTTGTCCCCGCAGGTTTCGAACCGGTGACTTTAACATCACGGAGTGGCTTAACAACACACTATGTCACCGACTGTCCTACACCTCAGGGACCATGATAATGAGTCTCTTATTCATATATAATAAAACGAGTTTATTATTTTATTGCATTGTTGAATGTTGTAAAATGTTGTTTTGATGAATAATTAATATGTGGAAGATTTATATTATTACAAATAATAGAGGTGTAATTTGTTGGATAACTCATTAATGCAATCATTATATCAAAATGCAATAAAAAAAATATAAAAAATATTTGGTTTTGAGATTATTAAAAAAACAATTAATTAAAATATATACATATCAATACACTATATTATTATGAATTCATTAAATGATGTGTGTCATAATATACAAAGCAATGTGTTTTGAGGCGTCATATGCATCGGTTTCCATTAATTAAAAAATGCACTGGTGCGAACTATTAAGAAAAAACATCGTTCAATATATGACATAATGTATAAAATATTTATCGTTTCAAAATTTTATGGTTCCCATGTTTAAAATACGCACTGGGGCTCTAAATACAATGTACACATTGATTCTTTAATTTTAGTATATGCATCGAGTCTCTAAATTTAATGTATGCATCGATGATTTATACACACTTACGCTTAATAAAATTAATGACACCGACATCTCACCTCGAATATTCAAAATTTCACTACCCTTCGGTTCACATGGTAATACAAGCATTGATACACACTAATTATAGAAGCACAGGGGCACACACTCTCTTAAATGCATCGGGTCTCACTATAACTTAAACACATCGGGGCGTACATAAACTAAAAAGAACTAGTGCTTCATACACAAACAACGTGGAGCCAGTGCGTATAGATTGTAAGAGCATTGATGCTCTACATATAACAAAAAAAGAGAAATTGGTGAGTAATAATTATACGTGCACCGATGCATTTTTCTTATATGAATGCACTGGGGTAGGTTGTTTAAGAGCACACTGGTGTTTTTTGACAATAAAAACACCAGAAAAAAAAACAACCACTACAGCCTTCGGATGCCCAAATTGTTTTAGTTATATAGAACATCCGTTAAAATCTCAGCTTCATATAATGGAGGTTTTTTTGAAAATTTTTCCAAATCTTGTAACATTAAAAATATCAACATAAATTTAAGCTACAAAGTGTTTTTCTTATAAAATATAACGAATATGAAAAACAAATT
>JASDQU010370721.1:92601-109343 GCA_032191745.1 Picea mariana | reverse complement strand
ATATATATATGGAAAATTGTTAAAAAAATATTCTTCAAAAGTAATAAAGAAAATGTTATTTAATTCAAAAAATAATTAATTTCTTAACTTTAAGATACTATTACTTAGTTTTTATTTATTAATATAGAAATTTACAAATATTATTTTTTATTTTAGAAAATTAATCCCAAAGTCTTTTACAAATATCAAAACATGAAAATTTATCAATTAAATGAACAAATATCACAAAGCCAAATCCATCCAAATTTGAACAATCTTAATAAAAAATTTACAAATATCAAAACATGAAAATTTATCAATTAAATTAAATGAACAAATATCACAAAGCCACCATCCAAATTTGAACAATCTTAATAAAAAACGTATAAAGAATAAATAAAATATTAAATATTAAAATGAAGAGGAAAAATGACCATTAGATTTAAAAAAATCCATATAACAAGCAAAATTTGTACAATTTGAATGAAAATCTTATAAAAAAATAAACAATTTTTTCAAGAATAAGAAAAAGAATATTCTTAAAACCTTAAAAAAATATTAATTTTCGCTTCTAAACCAAATCCATCCAAAATTTGTACAATTTTAATGAAAATTTTATAATAAATAAATAAATTTTTAAAGATTAAGAAAAAAAAAATTCTAAAAACCTTTAAAAAATACTTATTTTCTTTCTAAACCAATTTCATGAGAATTGAAATCCTTTTATGAAAAATCAATAAAAACAATTAATAATTTTTTTTCTCCAAACTATAAATATAATATAATTTATATATAATTATATAATATAATATAAAATGATAAGTCAATAAATACATATGTAAATATGTTCAATGAATATGTTTATAACCCCCCCCAAAAAAAAACCTTTAATGGATTTATCAAGCACCTACTCACATATCGATATATTTAAAAATTAAAATAACATTATTTCAATACATAATCATATAATTTTAAAATGAATCTACTAACAAAAGCAGATACCTCATTAGACTTTAGAATTTTAGAAAGAAATTAATTAAAAAAAAAATAATGAAACTTAGTAAATAATTAAAATAATATATATATATATATATAACATCATTTCAATAAATAATTATTGTAGCCTATAAATGAAATTTATAATTCATTACTATTGAAACATGAATAACTTGTGAAATAGTGGAATTTTACCATTTAAAAATCTTCACAAAATATGTGATTACTCATAAATTAACAAAAATATTATAAAAATATAATATAAATAACAAAAATAACAATAATATTAATAATAATTTAATTTAAAATTTAGGATTAAGATGATATCAAATTCATATACAAAATCCTTATTAATGGAACAATGAGACAAGAAATTTTTAAACACAATATAATTTTATTAAATTATTTAAAAAAAATTAAAAATAAAATACTATATATATATATATAATTTTATTAAATTGTTTAAAAAAATTTACAAAATAAAACACCAACCATTTAAAACCCAATGCCACAGTTATTAAACACCAATGGGTCATCGCAAGATCAAATATTACCCACAACACTTTTCAAGGTGTATTGTTTTATATCAACATGAGAATTCAAAATTTATGATAAAGATGATAGCAATGAGGCTCGGCTGATTAGAATATGGGGTTAGGATGAATAATATTCAAGGAATAATTTGTAAAAAATATAGAATTAATGAGTAAATTGATTAATGAGAATATGTTTCAAGATTTAAAAAACAAAAAAAAATAAGAGATAAATGTGAAGTTAAAATTTTATTTGTTTGTTAAAAATTGTTATATTTGTTCAAGTTAAATATTTTAAGATCATAATTTATACAAATAGATTAAAAAAGTGCATCTATGTATTATGTGGTTAAAATTGTTAAATAGGGAAATAATGATCTTAGAGAACCCAATTACTTGAGGAAATCATCAACAAATAATCCTCCATGCTCTTTAAATAGAGATGATGGACCAGTCGAGTGTTAAGCCACAGATTAAGTGTTAATGATAGTATTAAGAAGAATATGAATTATTGAGTCATTTTATGTCTAGAACATAATCATGATCATCATATTAGTTAGTTACAAAATCGCACTAAAGAAACACACTTAATCTAAAAATTCATTGGACTAAATTGAACTTCATTAACTCCTAAGTGTCTAGATATTCTATCATCCCCCTTTCACAAAAACTTGGGATAAGATTGAAGGGTTTACATAGGTAACACAATAGGAGAATGAAGGAGGCATAGAGCCTATCCCCCCTTAATGACAATTTCTTGAACTCCTAACATAGATCGATGTTTTGAAAAACTTTGTTTTTGTAAGATTCTTTGTGAAAATATTTTCAACTTGACCATCTATATGACATTAAAGAACTTAGAGAACATGAGCTTGAATTAGCTTTTTGATGAAATGCATGTGTATTTCAATGTGTTTTTTGTGCTAATGTTGAACTGGATCTTTGGTGAGTTGAATGACACTCTAATTATCATAGCATAGTGTGATCAAATGTTGCTATTGGAATCCAAACTCTTAAAGAATCCATCGAAGACAAAGGATTTCTTGATTTGCACTAACAACTACTTGATACTCTTCTTCTACCGAAGAGAGAACAAAGACACATTGTTTCTTATAAGCCCAAGTGATAGGTCCAAAACCAAGATTTAGAACATAAATTGCAGTAGAATTTTGATCATCAAGGTCACCAACCCAATCAGAGTCAATGAAACCAACCAACAAAACAATCCTCTCTAATTGTAATGTATTCCAAACTGAATTGTACCCCAAATATACCAAAGTATCAAACCATTTTTTCTTTCTAATGGTTCTCATGAGAAATTTGCATATATTGGGAAACAAGACCAACAACAAAGGACATATCAAGACAACTATGAGTCAAATACAAAAGGCTACCAACTAATTGGAAGTACAAAGTGGCATTCACTTCACGGGTTGTATGATTGGAAAGGAAATGAGTCTAGTTTACAATATTTCGTGTGAAAGTAATGAAGAAGGTCACATGCATACTTACATCGGGAAAGGGAAATTTCTTCCTTGGTTTGCAAGACTTGTAGGCCAAGATAACATTGCAAATGTCTTAATTCTATCTTTTCAAATTACTTCTTAAGACTAGATTTTACATGGGTTAAAATTTTGGGGTCACTACCAATGAGTATAAGGTCGTCAACATAAACAGAAAGTATTATGAGACGTTACCCACTTTCTTGGTATGAACATTGGGTCCAAAATGACATCAAAAAAATTCAATGTCAACAAGAAGCTATCCATTTTAGTGTACCAAGATTGTGGAGCTTTCTTAAGGCCATTTGTTGGTGCAAAATTAGAGACCGAGGTTCTCAGAGGTCACCAACAAAGGTATCATTGTATTATAGTAGCGCTAGCATATTCAACCTTCCATGGGGGAATGAGGTATCACCCGAAGCACTTCTGAGACTTGTGTGTAATAAAGTGAGTTAGAGAGGATACACCATTAGATCTAGCATAACACAAGGAAGATTCATACTTAAATGTAAAAGATCAGATCATTAGAAGTCTAAAACAGGTTATGCATTCGATAATCCATGTTTCCCATCATAAATATAAGTGCAAGCATCACAAAATCTTGTTAGGCGGTATCACAACTAGTAACTACACAAAAGATGACAGTTTGGGTAGAAGAACGATCATGCATTCTTCCATATCATTACAAATTTTTGGAGGCCCGAATAATCCATTTTGTATTATCATATCACATACCTGTGTACATGAAGTATTTCTTTCATATCGAGACTTATACAACAGAATCAATGACAAAAGAAGAACATGAATCAAGCAACAATAGTCTGACAACTCTCAATAATAACACTAGATCTCAAAATTAACTCATCCTCTTTTCAATTAGGCACACCAGTAGCTATAACATCTAAGCAATTACATTAGCAAGAATAAACCATTATCCCTTTCCCATTACATTTTCCCCAATTTGTGTCATTCCCTTGGTTGTTTCTTGATTCCACTTCTATGGTTTCTTGATTTTGTTTCTGTTTATTTCCCTCTTTGTATTTTCCTATGCTCGAAGCTTCTAAACCTTTCCTCTTCTTCCTTCAGCTGGTGTCTGATCTGTATTATTTGCTGGCATGTTTTCAATTAGCTTTTTTCCACTTAGATTTCTCACTGATATTCTCTATTGTTTCGCAAAACTTTAATATTTCTGCAAAACTTGGAGGTCTTCGAAATGGAGGGACCAACAGGCCTAGACCATAATATTTGACTCATCCCAAGTCAAAATATTATCTCATTCTCCTGTCCTTCTACAAATGGAGGGAATGTGCATGAAACAAATCATAGTGTGTGACCCGATCCTATCATTTCCTTGCCAAAATCGAGGTGCCTGCAACAAATTCCTATGTGGTGTTGACACCAGGAACCTTGGACTTGGTAGCCAATAGAGAATTCCACTATGTGTCAACAAGAGAGTCCAATTGTTGAAGCAGAATTTACTCAGCTTGGAATGTAGGCATGAATTTCTAAAGTGTTGTCTTTGCAGCTCAGTCAGCATCATCCATGGCATCTAACTTGTCATCTACAACTTGTATCTTGACTAACTTAGCCACTTGCTCGATAGGGTCAACAATGGCTCAGGCTTCTGCATGCATTTGTTGAAGCCTAGTGTGCATCTATTCGACATGTTTACTACATCGATCCAACAAGCCAACCCATTTCGTGACCATATCGAAGAGTCAATGAAATTCCTCGGTCCAGGCATGAGGCGAGGACTTGAAAGTGGTCCCCTCTTCGACTGCAAGTGTAAGATTCTATAGGAGCTCTTTTGGTTGCTCCTTTTCCTTTAACTTGAATGCAACTACCTCCTATTGCAGGGTATATGTCTTGGATACCAACTAGGACCATGCACCAACAATGAGGTCAACTGTGTCTGGTGGCACAACTGGAGTGATATCATGAGTCTGACTGATATCCTTGTTATAATATACTTAACTATTTTTTGCAACCACAGGTTCATGAGTTCAAGCTTTCATCTTCCAAGTTCCTCAATCTCCATTTTGCACCCAAATACCTGTGATCTACATTATGACTGTCAGACTTGTCATGGGTATCAAGCCCCTAAGTATCTCATTTCTCCTATATCCAAGTCTAACCTTGATCATTCGCAACCGCGGGTTCGTAGGTTCTCAGGTTGGCGGTTTCACAAAAAGCCTCAAATTCAAATTGCTCTTGTTTGTCCCTGCCATCTTCTTTCTTTTCCCAATATGAATTTACTATGGTTTAATGCTAATAACTAATCATGCAGGCTCCGTAATGATCATCATTAATAAGCGAAGGGCTTGAGAAGATTTTTCATTAAATTGCATTAAAGAAAGATTTGCCAAGGGTTATATTATTGTTGTATCTCTGAAGGGATTCATTTCAAGTTATTATCTAGTTGAAAGAACACTCTCGTCAACCTATGACAACAACAGCTAGACAATAGTTCTATTGTGATACTTTGAATATTTTTGTTCATGAAGACTAGAACTTTCAGTGGTCCAGAGTGTATTCGTATTACTCATCTCCTCATGCACAGAAAGACATAACCTAGACATCTGGAATTGCTCGCATAGGGTGTGTCCCTAAGGTATTTGACTGCAAATAAATTGTTGCATGGTGTGTTGAGAAAGACGTACCGAGCTATCGAATTATACAAATCCAATATCATTCCCCCATCTCTCTTTCACCGCAAGTGTTTCATAAGATGTTGAAGATCCATGAGCCAACACTTACCTTCAAAGGAGAGGATTACAGAGATTTTCTAAAAAAACATGACAATGGCCTAGATCTCTTGCTTGCGTTCTTGGAGAATCTTGTAGCTGTCCTAGAAGACATAACCAAGATTCAGATCGACTCTTTTAAAAACACATTTCCAAAAATCGCTTGGTTGTTTACTAGGTTGACAGGTCAAGAAAGCACAATCACCATTTCTCGCATGACTCTTTATATTTTATATTTTACAATTAAATAGAAATCTATTTTCGACTAGGGAAAATTGATTTCCATTGAAACCTCCTCCCAATTGTCACATTACAGAAGGGACAAGAAATTCTTCATGGATTCCTATTTGGTATTTGCGATAGTATATTGTTGTCAATTTACAAAATTGACTATATGTAAGAGGGTGAACTGTGAAATTGATCCAATTACCTTATGGTATCAATCATTGTGGATACACAAGACTTCTCTGCATTTTTATGAAGTTTATAATGATTTTGTTTCAGTTTTCAAAGGACTGTTGTTTGGTAAAAATATCCCCAGGATATCAAACTAGGCAAATAAATTCTTGGAGAAAAAGGGAATGATAGAACAAATGGAAAATCACAATGTCATCAGGATCTTTTGTTCCGAAGAAAATTCCTCTTTTCTTCCACACCATGTATCTGATAAATTGTTTGTTACAGAAGTGGCAAGAAAGTACAATTTATGGCTGCACTTTCTCCATGAAAAATGGAAAAATCAATTCATCCCCTTGTTGTGGAAAATTGGAGACTTCATATTCAGGAACATAAAAAAAATTGATGAGTTTGCAAATCACTTTAGCAATGTAAACTTGAAGTATGCGGAAAATATAAAGGGGTTTGACCCTAACAAAATCTTTGTGGAATATATGTTGTCAGTAGGATTCAAAAACTCATTCATTCATACTACTTTGAGTGAAGAACAATACAACAACCTAGGCGCTCCTGCACACAATGCTGGTGACTTGGAAACAATAATTAGTAATAACGAGTTTTATAATAAAAAAGGAAAGGGTCCCTGTGAGAAGAGTTCCCAATCTCTAGTTGTTACTCTTAAAACTACCACATCTCGAATCAATGCTCCAACAACCCACCCAACTAGGAAAGTTACCAAAAGTATTTCAAGAGGCGAAGGAGAGAAAAATCCCCCCTTTGGAAAAATTGAGAGCTCACACAAGCCCCCTCTGAGGAAGAAGAGGAATAATTTTTTGCAAGAGGAAGAAGACCATCTCATCAAAAATGGCATCAACAACTTCCCTCTTGAATATATGGAGCTTGAGGAAGATATTGAGAAAATGTTTTCCATAATTGATCAGTCGGGAAACACAACCCATCAAAATTCATCATTAGAGCTCATTAATAATGAGACTTTCAGTGAAGAAGAGTCATTTGCTTTCCAAAGCATTGTTTTCAACAAGAAATCCAAGAAATTTATTATAGAAAAAGGTGATCTGAAAAATAAGAAAGAAAAATCTCGTTCATAGGTTGACCTAAAATATATGTGGCCATCCCAAGTCTCTAAAATTCATAGAGCAACCGAGGATTCTCTTGATGATTCTATTGGTGGTCCGGAGGCAGAAAACACTAAATTGAAAGAAAGGATCAGGGAACTGGAAAACGCCTTAATTCCTCTTCCACTTCTTTCCAGTCCTTTGTCAATAGTCAGATCCACCACACCCGCTCTTAAGTTGAAATGATATTAAAGCTTACTTACATCAGTCGGGATTTATGTAAAAATAATTATTAAGAAGAGAATGGCATTAATCACAGAGGCATGGGAGGTTTTGAAAAACATTGTTTCTTTTGGTTCGAGGGAACATGCCTTCCATGAAGATTTGCAAGAACATCTGAAGAACGAGCAAGGTTTCTACATTGATGTTGTACTACCCTTTGGAACCAAATTCTCTAAAATGATGAAACTAATAAGAAGAAAGGAGGATCTGCCCTCCCCAAGTCGGATAAAATAGCTAAATGCTTGCTGGATGGAAAAGATTAAAAATTTGAATATTATTGTTCAAGCATGCATCGAAGCCATAATGAAAAGGGAGGATTTTTTCAAGAGGCTCAAGGATATAGACCTAGAAAGAGGTACTAATGAATTACAAGACCCTAAATTAATCCTCAACTCAACGTTCCTAACAAAACAACAGTTTGACGAACAAGTTGAGATTTTTAAAGGGTTATCAGTTGAAAAGTTTTATGGTATACTCGAATATAATGAAGACGACATAGACAATTGGCTAGTGGAATAATCTATGAAGAATCGAGATATTGAGGAAGAAGTACATGGTATTTCCCTTGATTTAAGAGACTTGGAAGGCGAGTTATTTAACATTAAAAATTTTCATGAGATAAACGTCGCACCAATGAAAAATTATATTAAAGAATGGTTCAAAAAAGAAATAAACAAATTGACCAATGAGGGGCAAGAAACAATTGAGACGGTTCCTGTAACCATTAATGAATACGATAAAAGGACAACAAAAAGAAAGTGAATACATGAGAGACCATCATAGTAATTTTATGTTGATCACAACTTTCTTTCTTTATCAGTTCTTTCATCCAATTACTTCGCTTCTTTCACTAGAAAGGTTTAACCAACGTCTGGTAAATTCTCCTTGTCTTCTTTCTAGGTCTTGTTGTTCTATTATCGCCCACCATCCTCCTTCTACAATATTATTTCTTATTTATATTTTCTTTATGGTCCACAAGAGCCCCAATCCTAGTCTTAAGGACAAACTCATTTTAAATTTCAAAGGCTTTGTAATAAACTATATATTTTTTTCAGAAATTTCTAGAGAGCTATTTTGGGATCAGTTTTGACTGTGCTTTGTAACTCTGAGTTTTGAGTATAAATCATTTGAGATTGATATATCATTATCTTTATTTGAGCTTCCCATGTGTCCACTATGTTAAAGGTATCTTATGCATGTCAATTATCTTCTTTTTTATTTTATGTGATCAGAAATCTTTAGTTTAATTATGATGGATGTGAGGAAATTTTGTCTATCTCTTTAAATGTATGAAGTGTGCGGTTTCTGGTCATTTCTCAGGAACCTTATTTAAAAAGAAAAGAAAACATTTTATTTCTTGTTATTTTTATATTTATTTGATTACCACGACATACTTCTGCAAAGTCCCATATTTTGAAGATTTAGAGTCCCAAGAAAATCTTAAAGAGGAGTACCACCTCTATAAAAATGCAGGGGGATTTTTATCCTCATGAGGTTGCCATTTCGGTCCTAACGGATTCAAGCGTCAACAATAGGTGAGTGAGTTCTAAGGCTTTTCACAATCCTATCCATGACCTCTGACAGAAGTGTTCCAAGCACCTCTATTTCCTCCAAGTAGAGCTCCAAGATATCTCATTGTTGTTAAGGGTATTGTAGCAGAGGCACAATTTGTTCTTTAACAAAATTAGTTTTATGCGATGAATGAGTATCATCCCAGGTGTCTAGTAGGTTATGTGGAGGGTCCTCATCCATCAGAATCTGTGTTTCAAGCCGTGACTCTGATTTTGGATGAGAGGTCGTTTGGAGGGTTGTGTGCAAGGGACAAAGATTTATGGGATTTGAGGAGAAGTGGAGGGGAATGAACGAGTGGTACAAATAGTTGTGGTGAGATGGGAAGTAGAGTCTAGAAAATCTGATTCAAACTGGTTATGGGTTGGGGATGTTTGTGGTGTGTGTGTGACGATGGTGGTCCCATCGTTTTGTGAAGTGGTGGCTTCCTCAATGATAGTGGTAGATTGGAGTTGCACGGGAGGGTCATAAGGAATATGGATAATGATAGATATGGAGGGTGAAGTGAATGGGGTGGAAATATCAGTGCATGTCTGGGGTGGGTTGGTATGCAATTGAGGTGGAATGGTGTGATATTGAGGTGGGATGGAGGAAAGAAGGGTAGCCTCAATGATGACACTATCATTGAGGAATTGGGAGGGGGAGTTGGTACACAACTTCTTCCGAGGAAAAATAGAAATCTGGACCACCTGTAATTTCTTACCTAATATCATCGCATCATCTATAATGAATGAAAAAGGAAACAATATAGGCTACCTTGGTAGTGCCTATTCATCACCCTCATCATCTCCTCCCTAGGAATTGGAAAGTGTCTTGTCACGCTTGGTGGAACTAATCTTGGCATCAGAAGACATTGCAGGAGCTGAC
Source organism: Picea mariana (assembly GCA_032191745.1). NCBI lineage: Eukaryota > Viridiplantae > Streptophyta > Pinopsida > Pinales > Pinaceae > Picea > Picea mariana. Next base: position 99,399 of record JASDQU010370721.1, on the reverse strand, counting down.
CTTTGTGTCATTGTGGGCATCCCATAGGAGACACATTTCTTATTTTCAACAATGACCCAGGACATAAGGTGAATTACTTATCAAATGTGACCTAATCCAAGTAAAATGGTAACGACTGCATATGAAAAAGAGGCAGAACCACCCCCAAAGGTCACACAAATGTATGCTCCCATCTCATCCTGAACCAGATATTGTGGGTATTCCTATTAAGTAGAGATTGTGGGATTCGTGACCTATGTGTTGTGGCAATGAGCTCATCATAGTTTTTTTGCGAAGGTGGCATTGTGAGCGACCTTGTCGGTAGATGCAAGGAGAAAATTCCATGGGTCAAAAATCTTGGCTATACAATTATCAACATTGTGAGAAATAGTGTTCCCCCTTGATGGTTTCCACTTCCACATGATGAAGGCGACAAGAAAATAGCTATAGATGAAATATCTAGCTTGTTCATGTGCATTGGCACAAGCCTGGAACAACTTGGTGAGCAGGTATTTGCACCAGTTCATAGGTGCACCATTCTTTCTAAACTTTTCCACTGTGATGGCGTCCAGAGTACACTCGCCCTTTGTGTAATTTTGCATCACCTTCCTCGTAATGAGGTAGAAATCCATGCAGACTTGCTCATCATTAATCAGTGCAATGTGCGCTCCTCGACCTCCACGGTGTGTACCATATTTTTCAAATAGGCTTAGTTCCCCCTTCTTTTTATCATGCTTCCTAGAGCCTTGAAATCCTTTAGTGACATCCTGGCCCTACATGGACAACCCGGTGAGCATATGGATTCCCTCCATGTGGATTGGATAGGCCTGGTCTATCCAGAGAGTACTATTGTGCACTTTGTTGATCAAAAAGTTTGGTGCAATTTCTAGCTTCTCCGGTAGTACCAAAGATGGGTAGGTCATGGAGACACAACAAAGTGGAATTCTGTAGGGGAATGTAATTAGGCTTTTGTTGCCACTAGAACTCTTCATCGGGAAATTTAGATAAATCCATGAAGGCATTGGTAGCCATGCGGGGTAATTTTGTGGCGTCGATAAAATCAAGGTCGACCAACCTGGTTTGTTTAACCTTCCCATGTAGCTCACCTTGAACAATGACCCGTGGATCAATAAAATCTGCTGGAACAACGGTTCTGAGAGCCCCTCGACCAGTTGTGTGAACCATTGGAATAGGGTGACACTGGTAAACAAATAACACTATGGAACCAAGCCGTGGAAGTGGGCTTACATAGTGCTCAAAAGGCTCCAGGACTGACTCTACATCGAGCACGATGATAAAAAAAAACATGAATCCATCAACCAAATGCATTTTTATAAGAGCTATGTGGAAGATGACATGACAATCATGCATTGAATTCTATAGGGTGACAAGAGTGGGAATTAACGTCAACTAAATCCTTCGAACATGGAAAAATACATGACATGATTGGGGAAAATAAATGCATAAACAGAAACTTGGGAATGGGATAGCAGATCAACTCAGGAAAGTAATGAGTCAGTGAGTGGTTAATCAGAAAAAGAACGGACAATTGTTAATATTTAATTGACTATGACAAGAAGAGATGTGAGGATGAATAAAAAGGTACTAATTTCTTTTAATGACCCACGTGATGACACAATGGCATTGAATTCAAACTTCAACAACATTAAGTACGAGATGATGTGATTGATACTTCCCTGACCAAAAAGGTGATATATGGGTCGGACGATGTGGAAAGAGATGCTAGACTTGTAGGGCTGGTGACAGCTGGACACATCACCATTTTATTGATAAAGACAAAAAACAAAGACAAAATTAGAAATCCTACATATATAACACACTTCTGAAGATAGGAGAGGACCAAAACCTTATTTACGAGGCAGAAAGGTAGGGATTCATGCATGCACCATTCACCCAACCGGGTTGAATAATTCCATCGAGTTATGCTAATTTGATAGCTCCAGAGTCACGGATATCCGCAACTATGAAACAACCAAGCCAATGCATCTGTAGTTTTCCCAGATGTTTTTGACACTTGTTGTCATATAAGAGCACCAGGTCACCTTGCACAAATTACTTATTCTTTATATGTCGATCATGCTAGGATGTTTTCGGGGAATAATCCACAGTATGGTGAAAACATGTTAGGAATGTAGCTTCCTCACGTTCCAACCGTTGCTCAACCTTCTTTGCAAGGGAGTCATCATCTATCATATTAGTAGCTTGTGAAATGAATAGACTTGGTGTGAGAAACTCAGGTGGCACAATTGCTTCCCTTCCATATACCAGTTGAAAAGGAGTATACTTAGATATCATTTTCAGGATTAATTATGTAGCGTAATTCATTAATATATGACCCATATCCATGAGTATTAGTCCCGAAAATGATATCTAATATGTTTCACTGCAGAAGTCCCTCTATGATTAAGGAGTATAGTTTTTTAATTGATTTTTGGTAGTCATGTAAGCCCATAACAAAAATGGAACTCACTCCTCCTAGTCATCCTGATTTGCGCAACATACTTTAGTCATTCCCATCTCCAAGATTTTATTAAATGCTTCCACTATTCCATTATCCTGCGGATGGTAGGGACTCCTCTTATGATGTTGAATCATAAATTCTCTTGTAAGGGTTTCAATAGTCTCACTAAGAAAGTGGTCTCCTTGATCATTAGTCAAACTTCGAGGACAACCAAACCTAGTAATAACATTTTCAAAAATAAATCAGGTTGCTATGGTTGTAGATAAATCCTGAACAACTCCACTTCAGCCCATCGATTTAGGGAATCAATTATGGTAATTATGTATCTTTCCTTTAAATAATTAGTAGGAGGATTGATCGAACTGATGAAATCGACAATCCATTTTTCAAAGACTTGTAGTGCTCTGACAGGGTGTAGAGGTAACTCATCATGACGAGATGGATTTCCCATTCTCTGACATACAAGAAAGGCCCAAGCATATTCCTTAGCATATTTAAACATTTTAGGCCACCATAGCCCTGCTTGTAAGATCTTTCTGGAAGTAACCTTTCCGCCAATGTGTCCTCCTGCAACTCCACTGTGACATTCCCATAGAATATCATGTATTTCATGGTCTAGAACACAACGCCGCAAGATATTATCTAATCCCAATTTGTATAGTTGGCCCTCAATCAGTTGATAATCCATTTCATGAGCCACAAGGTGACTCTTTTGGGTCACGGAATATCTTTCCAACATAGCACCAGTAGTCAAGAACATGGCAATGTCTGATAGATAATCAGGAATAGCTTCAATACGAAAAATATTTGCATCATGGAGGTAATCATCTACAACTCTGCCACTTTCTTCCGAATCTAGTATCGACAAATTATCTCACCCGACATTTAGTTTACTAGGCTTGACAGTGACCTCAAAAGAAAACTCCTAGAATAATAACAACCATCTAGAAATTCGTCTTGAAAATAGGAATTCTTGGAAAATTTGTCTTTGAAGGAATTCCCAGCAAGTGGTTTGGCATCGATATTCCTCATATACATACCAAGTGGTTGGAATTTGTCCCAAAGAGTGAATAAACCTATGCATCCAAAATTGAGAAGGAAGTTGCGCAATTTCCCATAACTGAATACAATGCACAACATGCTTCCTTGGATTAGAAAACCCATCATATACTACCAAAGTTGAGGTTGTATTGTTTCATTCCCAATATTTATTCAGCTAAGTAAATGGTGACAAGGGAATAAAGCGATATTGAATGGCATGCTTTACTTAGTCCCAAGAAGACAACACACCCTTATGGGTGGCCCACCATATAGCTAAAGAGGATCTTAATGCAAGATCGAGTACAATAATTATTTTCTCTCGCACAATTTTATCCTCTAAATCAACATTAAAGCTACATAAATGTGAAGTGCCATCATAAACAGGGTAGTCTCTAACCTTTGATCCAATCCACCTGGAAGCTCTAATAGTCATGCAATGCCTTGAGAATTTCTCATATCTTCCTTGTTTCCAGATTGAATGCTCTGCAAACTTATCGAGTCGCCTGCAGTCAAGTTAATATAGTATACCCAATTTCCTATAGTCGGAGTATAGAGATGATCCAAGACATCCTCTTCCATATTTCCCTCTACCGAATCCGTACAACAAGGACCTTGGTAGGGATCTAGTGGTTGGGTTACTTTCATACCATCCGCTACAAAGGTCATTATTTCCTTCTTAATATCGATAAAAACATAATTTTCATAATCCCAGTTGATGCCTAATAGAGATGGGTATGGGTCCTTATCCCCCATGATTTCTATAACCTCAAATTCTGCCATTGTCTTTACTCTAGCTAAGTCCACTTCAAAATTTTGCAACCTCCCAACATGATAGATACAATACTGATTGGCCATCCACAATTGAATGGGTGAATGGACAAGATTGGTCTTACCCATGGTTTCCCAGGTTTTCTTTGGTATTATGTTAACGTCAAAACCAAAATATAACATGACATCATTAATCTTGTAGCCTTCGATGTGAGTAATTAGCTTGAATTCCCTTCCGGGTCTTTGCTTCCTCCTCTATATTCTACCTATTTTTATCTCTAGAAGATGATCAACAATTATCTCTTTCAGGTTCCTTTCAATCATTAAAGTCCCCTTGATCACGTTCTGCAACTCCTTGGTGAGTTGTTCGTCATCTAGAATGTCAAAAAATAATCAGAGCCACAACTCAATAGTTTGCGGGTGTCTCGCTGGAGGATATTTCTATTCCACAAAATTTTCTACAATTTTAGCTTGAATATCACTACTTGAGTCTACAGGCATCAGTATTGCAGGATTATCAATCCATCAAAATATTTTGAAAACGTCCTTAAAGAATTATTTTTTCATAAGGGGGTAATATTTAACATCTTCTAGTACCGCCTTCTGGATCCTGCTTTGAGTCGAGTATTCAACACTAGCACCAACTCTTGTTCCTCCTCGAGTAATAATATTAATATTGAGTGCCTTTTCTTCAGTGATAGGTAAAGGCTTAGAATTTATCAAGTTGGTGTCGCGATGCCTCACATAATATTCCCACTTTGTGATTAACTCAAGGCAATCCTCGGTGGCATGGGTGTTGTTTCTACAATGGGAACACCAAGGATTTCTCAGAAGAGGACAATCTCTAGTGATATGTCCCTGATCATTGCAATTATAACACTAAGCTAGTCCTCTCCCACCTATGAAACCTCTTCCACCTCGACATCCTCCTCCAAAGCCTTGAGGAGCTTCATCAACCCTGAATGCAAACCGATCCAGTATGTCTGCAAGAGAATCCAGAGATCGACACTGCTTGGTGGTGTGGGTAGGTGACCCACAAAATTCACAGTAAATTGTATTCAGGAAAGGAGTGCATTTTTGTAGGATTGGGTAGTGCCTCGAGGAATTCCCGTGACTTTTGAAAATTTCACAATATTCATTATTTTGATTACCTTGATGGTTGGGGAAGGCATGGTACTGCATAGGGCCATGGAATGGCGTTGTAGCTGAGACTTGTGCAACCCCTTCAGATGGTACTATTGGTGGAGGAACCATCAATTATGGAGGGGGTCCTGCACCCCTCAGTCTGGGACATTCCATCATTGTATGACCCTCATTATAGTAACCCATACACCAGACCTGTGGGTGACTGACTCTTAGAAATGGTCAGTTCTTAAATTTTGTCAGCTAGTGTAGAAAGTTTACCTTGCAGTTGCGTACTATTATAGTCATCGGGTGGTATTATCACCCACAAACTGTTAGGATATCCCACCATCACCTTGATTTTCATATCTTTTTCTAGGGATTCCCCCAAAGTGGTTATCCATTATTGGGTTAACGAGATTCAGGTTAATGGTACAATTCCCTGAATAAACCATTCCCTCTTGTGGTCTTTGTGGATGGGGTTTGCTAATTTTCCTATTGCATATTTAAACTGTTGATTATACTCCTAAGGATATTCCTCGTCTCTCCGTTTAATCTCCTGCAACTCAAAGAGGGCTTGTTGTTCTAACTGGGGTAAATGAAATTTTACTATGAACCATTGTTTAAATTCAACAAGAGTGAAAGCATGTCCTTGAGGATTTCCTGAATTTCATATAACATTTCAAATCAATACCTCTCAAATTGGTCTGAAAATAGACTAATTTATTAGCATCCAAAGTCCCACAAGACCGCCAGATGGCCTCACAAAGGAACCAATGTTGTTCAACATTTTCATCCCCTTTATCCCAAAATTCTGGGTATCGAGTGAGGGATCTGACGTGCTGATGTGACATGGAAGAACCTAAGGACCCTATCAAGATAAATCCTAAAGGTCCTGGTTGCGATAAATCTAAAGAACTTGCCACAATATTACTACTTCTACCACTCGAAATGGTTTGGCTAGAATGAGGAGAAATGACATTATTTAAGGGAAAGTTTATTGTAGAATTTACCATATTGGAAGATTGCGCTGAGGGACTGGGAAATCCAAGGCTATTTTTGTGTCTTTGGGATGGGATTATTTAATCTGGGGTGCCACATTAGGATGCCATATCGTATCAATTCTTGTAGGGTACTTCGCATTTTTGGGTGTTGCGGGAGCTGGTTCTCTCACAACTTTTGTAGAGGTTACAATTGATTCTTGTTCCTCAATGGTGACCTCTATATTGGGTCTTTCTTCCTAATTTTATTCTCCTCATCTACTCTCTCCAGAACTATCACCTTTCTCACCAAACCTTTCCTTCAATCATTGGTTGGCCAACCTCCCACGTGTCTGTAACTCCTTCAAATTCTCTAACTCTCTTTTATGACTCTTATCGAAGCTGATCTCCTTCCATGATTGATCA
>JASDQU010370721.1:73233-90306 GCA_032191745.1 Picea mariana | reverse complement strand
TTAAGGCCATTTTTTGGTGCAAAATTGGAGACTGGGGTTCTCAGAGGTCACCAACAAAGGTATCGTTGTATTATAGTAGCGCTAGAATATTCAACCTTCCATGGGGGAATGAGGTATCACCCGAAGCACTTCTGAGACTTGTGTGTAATAAAGTGAGTTAGAGAGGATACACCATCAGATCTAGCATAACACAAGGAAGATTCATACTTAAATGTAAAAAATCAGATCATTAGAAGTCTAAACCAGGTTATGCATTCGATAATCCATGTTTCCCATCATAAATATAAGTGCATGCATCACAAAATCTTGTTAGACGGTATCACAACTAGTAACTACACAAAACATGACAGTTTGGGTAGAAAAACGATCATGCATTCTTCCATATCATTACAAATTTTTGGAGGCCCGAATAATCCATTTTGTATTATCATATCACATACTCGCGTACATGAAGTATTTCTTTCATATCGAGACTTATACAACAGAATCAATGACAAAAGAAGAACATGAATTAAGCAACAATAGTCTGACAACTCTCAATAATAACACTAGATCTCAGAATTAACTCATCCTCTTTTCAATTAGGCACACCAGTAGCTATAGAATCTAAGCAATTACATTAGCAAGAATAAACCATTATCCCTTTCCCATTACATTTTCCCCAATTTGTATCATTCCCTTGGTTGTTTCTTGATTCCGCTTCTTTGGTTTCTTGATTCTGTTTCTGTTTATTTCCCTCTTTGTATTTTCCTGCGCTCGAAGCTTCTAAACCTTTCCTCTTCTTCCTCCAGCTGGCGTTTGATCTATATTCTTTGCTTGCATGTTTTCAGTTAGCTTTCCGCCATTTAGATTTCTCACTGATATGCTCTATTGTTTCGCAAAACTTTAATATTTCTGCAAAACTTGGAGGTCTTCGAAATGGAGGGACCAACAGGCCCGGACCATAATATTTGACTCATCCCAAGTCAAAATGTTATCTCATTCTCTTGTCCTTCTACAAATGGAGGGAATGCGCATGAAACAAATCATAGTGCGTGACCCAATCTTGTCATTTCCTTGCCAAAATCGAGGCGCCTGCAACAAATTCCTATGCGGTGTTGACACCAGGAACCTTGGACTTGGTAGCCAATAGAGAATTCCACTATGTGTCAGCAAGGGAGTCCAACTGTTGAAGCAGAATTTACTCATCTTGGAATGTAGGCATGAATTTCTAAAGGGTTGTCTTCACAGCTCAATCAGCATCATCCATGGCATCTAACTTGTCATCTACAACTTGTATCTCGACTAACTTAGCCACTTGCTCGATAGGGTCAACAATGGCTCAGGCTTCTGTATGCATCTGTTGAAGTCTAGTGTGAATCTATTTGATAGGTTTACTACATTGATCCAACAATCCAACTCATTTCGTGACCATATCAAAGAGTCAACGACATTCCTCGGTCCAGTCATGAAGCGAGGACTTGAAAGTGGTCCCCTCTTCGACTGCAATTGTAATATTCTATAGGAGCTCTTTGGGTTGCTCCTTTTCCTTTAACTTGAATGCAACTACCTCCTATTACAGGGTATATGTCTTGGATACCAACTAGGACCATGCACCAACAATGAGGTCAACTGTGTCCGGTGGCACAACTGGAGTAATATCATGAGTCTGACTGACCTCCTTGTTATAATATACTTAACTATTTTTTGCAACCACGGGTTCACAAGTTCAAGATTTCATCTTCCAAGTTCCTCAATCTTCATTTTGCACCCAAAGACCCATGATCTACATTATGACCGTTAGAATTGTCACGGGTATCAAGCCCCTAAGTATCTCATTTCTCCTATATCCAAGTCTGACCTTGATCATTCGCAACCGTAGGTTCGCAGGTTCTTGGGTTGGCGGTTTCACAAAAAGCCTCAAATTCAAATTGCTCTTGTTTGTCCCCGTCATCTTATTTCTTTTCCCAATATGAATTTAGTATGGTTTAATGCTAATAACTGATCATGTAGGCTCTGTAATGATCGTCATTAATAAGTGAAGGGCTTGAGAATATTTTTCATTAAATTGCATTAAAGAAATATTTGCCAAGGGTTATATTATTGTTGTATCTCTGAAAGGATTCATTTCAAGTTATTATCCAGTTGAAAGAACACTCTCATCAACCTATGACAGCAGTAGCTAGACAATAGTTCTATGGTGATACTTTGAATATTTGTGGTCATGAAGACCAGAAATTTTAGTGGTCCAGAGCATATTTGTATTACTCATCTCCTCATGCACAGAAAGACATAATCTAGACATCCGGAATTGCTCGCGTAGGGTGTGTCCCTAAGGTATTTGACTGCAAATAACTTGTTGCATGGTGTGTTGAGAAAGACGTATTGAGCCAGTGAATTATAAAACTCCAAGATCATTCTCCCATCTCTCTTTCACCACAAGTGTTTCGTAAGATGTTGAAGCTCCATGAGCCAAAACTTACCTTCAAAGGAGAGGATTGCAGAGATTTTCTAAAAAAACATGACAATGGCCTAGATCTCTTGCCTGTGTTCTTGGAGAATCCCATAGTTGTCCTAGAAGACATAACCAGGATTCAAATCATCTCTTTTAAAAACACATTTCCGAAAATCACTTGGTTGTTTACCAGGTTGACAGGTCAGGAAAGCACAGTCACCATTTCTCGCATGACTCTTTATATTTTATATTTTACAATTAAAGAGAAAGCTATTTTCGACTAGGGAAAATTGATTTCCATTGAAACCTCCTCCCAATTTCCACATTACAATAGGGACAAGAAATTCTTCATGGATTCCTATTTGGTATTTGTGATAGTATATTGTTGTCAATTTACAAAATTGACTATATGTAAGAGGGTGAACTATGAAATTGATCCAATTACCTTCCGGTATCAATCATTGTGGATACACAAGACTTCTCTGCATTTTTACAAAGTTTATAATGATTTCGTTTCAGTTTTCAAAGGACTGTTGTTTGGTAAAAATATCCCTAGGATATTGAACCAGGTGAATAAATTCTTGGAGAAAAAGGGAATGATAGAATAGATGGAAAATCACAATGTCATCAAGATCTTTTGTTCCGAAGAAAATCCCTCTTTTCTTCCACACCATGTATCTGATAAATCATTTGTTACAGAAGTGGAAAGGAAGTACAATTTATGGCTGCACTTTTTCCATGAAAAATGGAAAAATCAATTCATCCCCTATGTCGTGGAAAATTGGAGACTTCATATTCAGGAACATAAAAAAAATCGATGAGTTTGTGAATCACTTCAGCAATGTAAACCTGAAGTATGTGGAAAATATAAAGGGGTTTGACCCTAACAAAATCTTTGTGGAATATATGTTTTCAGTAGGATTCAAAAACTCATTCATTCATACTACTTTGAGTGAAGAAAAATACAACAACCTAGGCGCTCCTACACACAACGCTGGTGACTTGGAAAAAATACTTAGTAATAACGAGTTTTATAATAAAAAAGGAAAGGGTCCCTGTGAGAAGAGCGCCCAGTCTCCAGTTGTTACTCTTAAAACTACCACATCTCGGATCAATGCTCCAACAACCCACCCAACTAGGAAAGTTACCAAAAGTATTTCAAGAGGCGGAGGAGAGAAGAATTCCCCCTCTGGAAAAATTGAGAGATCACACAAACCCCCTCTGAGGAAGAAGAGGAATAATGTTGTGCAAGAGAAAGAAGACCATCTCATCAAAAATGACATCAACAACTTCTCTCTTGAATATATGGAGCTTGAGGAAGATATTGAGAAAAAAATTTCCACAATTGATCAGTTGGGAAACATGACCCATCAAAATTCATCATTAGAGATCATTAATAATGAGACTTTCAGTGAAGAAGAGTCATTCGCTTTCCAAAGCGTTGTTTTCGACAAGGAATCCAAGAAATTTATTTTAGAAAAAGGTGATCTGAAAAATAAGAAAGAAAAATCTCGTTCAGAGGTTGACCTAAAAGATATGTGGCCGTCCCAAATCTCTAAAATTTAGAGAGCAACCGAGGATGCTCTTGATGATTCCATTGGTGGTATGGAGGCAGAAAATAGTAAATTGAAAGAAAGGATCAGGGAACTGGAAAACACCTTAATTCCTCTTCCATTTCTTTCCAGTCCTTTGTCAATAGTAAGATCCACCACACCCACTCTTAAGTTGAAATGATATTCACGCTTACTTACATCAGCCGAGATTTATGTAGAAATAAATATTAAGAAGAGAATGGCATTAATCACAGAGGCATGGGAGGTTTTGAAAAACAATGTTTCTTTTGGTTCGAGGGGACATGCCTTCCATGAAGATTTGCAAGATGATCTGAAGAATGAGAAAGGTTTCTACATTGATGTTGTACTACCCTTTGGAACCAAATTCTCTAAAAAGACGAAGCTAATAAGAAGAGAGGAGGATCTGCCCTCCCCAAGTCGGATATAACAACTAAATGCTTGGTGGATGAAAATATTAAAATTTTGAATATTATTGTTCAAGCATGCATCGAAGCCATACTGAAAAGGGAAGATCTATTCAAGAGGCTCAAGGACATAGACCTAGAAAGAGGTACTAATGAAGTACAATACCCTAAATTAATCCTCAACTCAATATTCCTAACAAAACAACAGTTCGACGAACAAGTTGAGATTTTTAAAGGGTTATCAGTTGAAAAGTTTTATGGTATACTCGAATATAATGAAGACGACATAGAAAATTGGCTAGTGGACTACTCTGTGAAGAATCAAGATATTGAGGAAGAAGTACATGGTATTTCCCTTGATTTAAGAGACTTAGAAGGTGAGTTATTTAACATTAAAATTTGTCATGAGATAAACATCACACCAATGAAAAATTATATTGAAGAATGGTTCAAAAAATAAATCAACAAATTGACCAATGAGGGGCAAGAAACAAGTGAGACGGTTCATGTAACCATTAATGAAGACAATAAAAGGACAACAGAAAGCAAGTGAATACACGAGAGACCATCATAGTGAGTTTATGTTCACATCTTTCTTTCTTTATCAATTATTTCATCTAGTTACTTCGCTTCTTTCACTAAAAAGGTTTAACCAACGTCTGGTAACTTCTCCCTGTCTTCTTTCTAGGTCTTGTTGTTCTATTATCGCCCACCATCCTCCTTCTACAATATTATTTATTATTTATATTTTCTTTATGGTCTATAGGAGCCCCAATCCCAGTCTTAAGGACAAACTTATTTTAAATTTCAAAGGCTTTGTAATAAACTATATATTTTTTTCAGAAATTTCTAGAGAGCTATTTTGGGATTAGTTTTGACTGTGCTTTGTAACTCTGAGTTTTGAGTATAAAGTATTTTAGATTGATATATCATTATCTTTATTTGAGCTTCCCATGTGTCCACTCTGTTAAAGTTATCTTATGTATGCCGATTATCTTCTTTTTTATTTTATGTGATCATAAATCTTTAGTTTAACTATGATGGATGTGAGGAAATTTTGTCTATCTCTTTAAATGTATGAAGTGTGCAGTTCCTAGTCATTTCTCAGGAACCTTATTTAAAAAGAAAAGAAAACATTTTATTTCTTGTTATTCTTATACTTATTTGATTACCACGACATACTTCTACAAAGTCCCATATTTTGAAGATTTAGAGTCCCAAGAAAATCTTAAAGAGGAGTACCACCTCTATAAAAATGTAGTGGGATTTTTATCCTCGTGAGGTTGCCATTTCGGTCCTAACAGATTCAAGAATCAACAGTAGGTGAGTGATTTCTAAGGCTTTGCACAATCCTGTCCATGACCTCCAACAGAAGTGTTCCAAGCACCTCTATTTCCTCCAAGTAGAGCTCCAAGATATCTCATCATTGTTAAGGGTACTGTAGCAGAGGCACAATTTGTTCTTTAACAAAATTAGTGTTATGGGATGAATGAGTATCATCCCAGGTGTCTAGAAGGTTATGTGGAGGGTCCTCATCCATCAGAATCTGTGTTTCAAGCCATGACTCTAGTTTTGGATGAGAGGTCATTTGGAGGGTTGTGTGCAAGGGACGGAGATTTCTGGAATTTGAGGAGAAGTGGACGGGAATGAACGAGTGGTACCAATAGTTGTGGTGAGATGGGAAGTAGAGTCTGGAAAATCTGAGTCAAACTGGTTATGGGTTGGGGATGTTTGTGGTGTGTGTGGTACGATGCTGGTCCCGTCGTTCTATGGAGCGGTGGCTTCCTTAATGATAGTGGTAGATTGGAGTTTCACGGGAGGGTCATCAAGAATATGGATAATGATAGACGTGGAGAGTGAAGTGAATGGGGTGGAAATATCAGTGCATGTCTGGGGTGGGTTGGTATGCAATTGAGGTGGAATGGTGTGATATTGAGGTGGGATGGAGGAAAGAAGGGTAGCCTCAATGATGACAGTATCATTGAGGAATTGGTAGGGGGAGTTGGTACACAACTTTTTCTGAGGAAAAATAGAAATCTGGACCACCCGTAATTTCTTACCTAATATCATTGCATCATCTGTAATGGATGAAAAAGGAAACAAGATAGGCTACCTTGGTAGTGACTATTCATCACCCTCGTCATCCCCTCCCTAGGAATTGGAAAGTGTCTTGTCACGCTTGGTAGAACTAATCTTGGCATCAGAAGACATTGCAAGAGATGACCTTTGTGCCATTGTGGGCATCCCATAGGAGACACATGTCTTCTTATTTTCAATAATGACCCAGGACACAAGGTGAATTACTTATCAAACGCGACCTCATCCAAGTAAAATGGTAACGAATGCATATGAAAAAGAGGTGGAACCACCCCCAAAGGTCACACAAATGTATGTTCCCAGCTCATCCTGAACCAGATATTATGGGTATTCCTATTAAGTAGCGACTGTGGGATTCGTGACCTATGTGTTGTGGCAATGAGCTCATCATATTTTTTTGCGAAGGTGACATTATGAGCGACCTTATAGGTAGATGCAAGGAGAAAATTCCATGGGTCAAAAATCTTGGCGATACGATTATCAACATTGTGAGAAATATTGTTCCCCCTCGATGGTTTCCACTTCCACATGACGAAGGTGACAGGAAAATAGCTATAGATGAAATATCTAGCTCATTCATGTGCATTAGCACAAGCCTGGAACAACTTGGTGAGCAGGCATTTGCACTAGTTCATAGGTGCACCATTCTTATTGAACTTTTCCACTACGATGGCGTCCAGAGTACACTCGCCCTTCATGTAATTTTGCATCACATTCCTCGTAATGAGGTAGAAATCCATGCATACTTGCTCATCATTAATCAGTGCAATGTGCGCTCCTCGACCTCTGTAGCGTGTACCATATTTTTCAAATAGGCTTAGTTCCCCTTTCTTTTTATCGCGCTCCCCAAAGCCTTGAAATCCTTCAGTGACATCCTATCCCTACATGGACAACCCAGTGAGCATATGGATTCCCTCCATGTGGATTGGATAGGCTTGGTCTATCTAGAGAGTATTATTGTGCACTTTTCTGATCAAAAAGTTTGGTGCAATTTCTAGCTTCTCTGGTAGTACCAAAGACGGGTAGGTCGCAGAGACACAACAAAGTGGAATTCTGTAGGGGAATGTAATTAGGCTTCTTTTGCCACTAGAACTCTTCGTCGGGAAATTTAGAGAAATCCATGAAGGCATTGGTATCCATGTGGGGTAATTTTGCGGCGTCGATAAAATCGAGGTCGACCAACCTGGTTTGTTTAACCTTCCCATGTAGCTCACCTTGAACAATGACCCTTGGATCAATAAAATCCGTTGGAACAACGGTTCTGAGAGCCCCTCGACCAGTTGTGTGAACCATTGGAATAGGGTGACACTGGTAAACAAATAACACTAGGGAACCAAGTTGTGGAAGTGGGCTTACAGAGTGCTCAAAAGGCTCCAAGATTGACTCTATAGCGAGCGCGATGATAAAAAAAACATGAATCCATCTACCAAATGAATTTTTATAAGAGCTATGTGGAAGATGACATGAAAACCATGCATTGAATGCTACAGGGTGACAAGAGTGGGAATTAACGTCAACTAAATCCTTCAAACATGGAAAAATACATGACATGATTGGGGAAAATAAATGCATAAACAAAAAATTGGGAATGGGATAGCAGATCAACTCAAGAAAGTAATGAGTCAGTGAGTGGTTAACCAGAAAAAGAACGGACAATTGTTGATATTTAATTGACTATGACAAGAAGAGATGCGAGGATGAATAAAAAAGTACTAATTTCTTTTAATGACCCACGTGATGACACAAGGGCATTGAATTCAAACTTCAACAACATTAAGTACGAGATGATGTGATTGATACTTCCCCAACCACAAAGGTGATATTTGGGCTGGACGATGTGGAAAGAGCTACTAGACTTATAGGGTCGGTGACAATTGGACACGTCACCATTTTATTGATAAAGATGAAAAACAAAGACAAAATTAGAAATGCTACATATAGAACACACTCCCGAAGACAGTAGTGGACCAAAACCTTATTTATGAGGCAGAAAGGTAGGCATTCAGGAATGCACCATTCACCCAGACGGGTTGAAGAATTCCATCGAGTTATGCTAATTTGATAGCTCTAGAGTCACGGATATCCGTAACTATGAAAGGACCAAGCCAATGCATCTGTAGTTTTCCCAGATGTTTTTGATACTTCTTGTCATATAAGAGCACTAGGTCACCTTGCACAAATTACTTATTCTTTATATGTCGATCATGCCAAGATGTTTTCAGGGAATAATCCATAGTATGGTAAAAATATGCTAGGAATGTAGCTTCCTCAAGTTCCAACCATTACTCAACCCGCTTTGCAAGGGAGTCATCATCTATCATCTTAGTAGCTTGTGAAATGAATAGACTTGGTGTGAGAAACTCAGGTGGCACAATTTCTTCCCTTCCATATACCAGTTGAAAAGGAGTATACTTAGATATCATTTTCAGGATTAAGTGTGTAGTGTAAGTCATTAATATATGACCCATATCCATGAGTATTAGTCCCAAAAATGATATCTAATATGTTGCACTGCAGAATTCCCTCTATGCTTAAGAAGTATATTTTTTTAATTGCTTTGTGGTAGTCATGTACGCCCATAACAAAAATTGAACTCACTCCTCCTAGTCATCCTGATTTGCGCAACATACTTTAGTCATCCCCATCTCCAAGATTTTATTAAATGCTTCCACTATTCCATTATCCTATGGATGGTAGGGACTGCTCTTATGATGTTGAATCATAAATTCTCTTGTAAGGGTTTCAATAGTCTCACTGATAAAGTGGTCTCCTTGATCATTAGTCAAACTTCGAGGACAACCAAACCTGGTAATAACATTTTCAAAAATAAATCAGGTTGCTATGGTTGTAGATAAATCCTGAACAACTCTAATTCAGCCCATCGATCCAGGGAATCAATTATGGTAATTATGTATCTTTCCTTTAAGTAATTAGTAGGAGGATTGATCGAACTAATGAAATCGAAAATCCATTTTTCAAAGGCTTGCAGTGCTCTAACAGGGTGTAGAGGTAACTCGTCACGACGAGATGGATTTCCCACTCTCTGACATACAAGAAAGGCCCAAGCATATTCCTTATCATATTTAAACATTTTAGGCCACCATAGCCCTACGTATAAGATCTTTCTAGAAGTAACCTTTCCGCCAATGTGTCCTCCCGCAACTCCACTATGACATTCCCATAGAATATCATGTATTTCATGGTCTAGAACACAATGTCGAAAGATATTATCCAATCCTAATTTGTATAGTTGGCCCTCAATCAGTTGATAATCCATTTCATGAACCATGAGGTGACTCTTTTGGGTCATGGAATATCCTTCCGACATAGCACCAGTAGTCAAGAACATGGCAATGTTTGATAGATAATTAGGAATAGCTTCAATACGAAAAATATTTGCATCATGGAGGTAATCATCTACAACTTTGCCACTTTATCCCGAATCTAGTATCGACAAATTATATGGCCCCACATTTAGTTTACTAGGCTTGACAGTGACCTCAAAAGAAAACTCCTGGAATAATAACAACCATTTGGAAATTCGTCTTGAAAATAGGAATTCTTGGAAAATTTGGCTTTGAAGGACTTCCCAGCAAGTGGTTTGGCATCAATATTCCTCATATACATACCAAGAAGTTGAAATTTGTCCCAAAGAGTGAATAAACCTATGCATCCAAAATTGAGAAGGAAGTTGCGCAATTTCCCATAACTGAATACAATGTGCAACATGCTTCCTTGGATTAGAAAACCCATCATATACTACCAAAGTTGAGGTTGTATTGTTTCATTCCCAATCTTTATCCAGCTAAGTAAATGGTGACAGGGGAATAAAGAGATATTGAATGGCACACTTTACTTAGTCTCAAGAAGACAATGCACCCTTATGGGTGGCCCACCATATAGCTAAAGAGGATCTTAATGCAAGATCGAGTACAATAATTATTTTCTCTCGCGCAATTTTATCCTCTAAATCAACAGCAAAGCTACATAAATATGAAGTGCCATCATAAACAGGGTAGTCTCTAACCTTTGATCCAATCCACCTGGAAGCTCTGATAGTCGTGTAATGCCTTGAGAATTTCTCATATCTTCCTTGTTTCCAGATTGAATACTCTGCAAACTTACCAAGTCGCCTGCAGTCAAGTTAATATAGTCTACCCAATTTCCTACAGTCGTAGTATAGAGATGATCCAAGACATCCTCTTCCATATTTCCTCTACCAAATCCATACAGCGAGGACCTCGGTAGGGATCTAGTGGTTGGGTTACTTTCATACCATCCACTTCAAAGGTCATTATTTCCTTCTTAATATCGATAAAAACATAATTTTCATAATCCCAATCAATGCCTAATAGAGATGGGTATGGGTCCTTATCCGCCATGATTTCTATAACCTCAAATTTTTCCATTGTCTTTACTCTAGCTAAGTCCACTTCAAAATTTTGCAACCTTTCAGCATGATAGATACAATATTGATTGGCCATCCACAACTGAATGGGTGAATGGACAAGATTGGTCTTACACATGGCTTCCCAGGTTTTCTTTGTCATTATGTTAACGTCAAACCCAAAATATAACATGACATCATTAATCTTGTAGCCTTCGATGTGAGTAATTAGCTTGAATTCCCTTCCGGGTCTTTGCTTCCTCCCCTATATTATACCTATACTTATCTCTAGAAGATGATCAACAATTATCTCTTTCAGGTTCCTTTCAATCACTAAAGTCCCCTTGAGCATGTTCTGCAACTCCTTGGTGAGTTGTTCGTCATCCAGAATGTCAAAAAATAATCGGAGCCACAACTCAATAGTCTGCGGGTGTCTCGCTGGAGGATATTTCTATTCCACAAAATTTTCTACAATTTTAGCTTGAATATCACTGCTTGAGTCTACAGGCATCGGTATTGAAGGATTATCAATCCATCAAAATATTTTGACAACGTCCTTAAAGAATTGTTTTTGCATAAGGGGGTAATATTTAACATCTTCTGGTACCTCCTTTTGGATCCTTCTTTGAGTCAAGTATTCAACACTAGCACCAACTTGTGTTCCTCCTCGAGTAATAATATTAATATTGAGTGCCTTTTCTTCAGTGACAGGTCAGGGCTTAGAATTTATCAAGTTGGTGTCATGATGCCTCGCATAATCTTCCCACTTCACGATCAACTCAAGGCAATCCTCGGTGGCATGGGTGTTGTTTCTACAATGGGAACACCAAGGATTCTTAGAAGAGGACAATATCTAGTGATATGTCCCTAATCATTACAATTATAACACTGAGCTAGTCCTCTCACATTGTTTCTCCCACCTATGAAACCTCTTCCACCTCGACGTCCTCCTCCAAAGCCTTGAGGAGCTTCATCAACCCTGAATGCAAACCGATCCAGTATGTCTGCAAGATAATTCAGAGCTCAACACTGCTTGGTGGTGTGGTAGGTGACCCACAAAATTCATAGTAAATTGTGTTAAGGAAAGGAGTGCATTTTTGTAGGATTGGGTAGTACCTCGAGGAATGCCAATGACTTCTGTAAATTTCACAATATTCATTATTTTGATTACCTTGATGGTTGGGAAGGCATGGTACTCCACAAGGCCATGGAATGGCATTGTAGTTGCGACTTGTGCAACCCCTTCAGATGGTCCTATTGGTGGAGGAACCATCAATTGTGGAGGGGGTCCTACACCCCTCAGTCTAGGACATTTTTTCATTGTATGACCCTCATTATAGCAACCCATACACCAGACCTATGGGTGACTGACTCTTAGGAATGGTCAGTTCTTGAATTTTTTCAGTTAGTGTAGAAAGTTTACCTTGCAGTTGCGTATTATTATAGTCATCAGGTGGTATTATCACCCACAAGCTGTTAGGATATCCCTCCATCACCTTGATTTTCATATCTTGTTCTAGGGATTCCCCCAAAGTGGTTATCCATTGTTGGGTTAACGAGATTCAGGTTAATGGTACAATTCCTTGAATAAACCATTCTCGCTTGTGGTCTTTGTGGATGGGGTTTGCTAATTTTCCTATCGCATATTGAAATTGTTGATTATACTCCTAAGAAGATTCCTCGTCTCTCTGTTTAATCTCCCGCAACTCAAAGAGGGCTTGTTGTTCTAACTAGGGTAAATGAAAATTTTCTATGAACCATTGTTTGAATTAAACAAGAGTGAAAGCATGTCCTTGAGGATTTCCTGAATTTCATATAACATTTCAAATCAATGCCTCTCAAATTGGTCTGAAAATAGACTAATTTATTAGCATCCAAAGTCCCACGAGACCACCAGATGGCCTCACAAAGGAACCAATGTTGTTCAACATCTTCATCCCCTTTAGCCCAAAATTCTGGGTATCAGGTGAGAGATCTGACGTGCTGATGTGACATGGGAGAACCTGAGGACCCTATCAAGATAAATCCTAAAGGTCCTGGTTGCGATAAAACTAAATAACTTGCCACAATATTACTACTTCTACCACTCAAAATGGTTTGGCTAGAATGAGGAGAAATGACATAATTTAAGGGAAAGTTTATTGTATAATTTACCATATTGGAAGATTGTGCCGAGGGACTGGGAAATCCAAGGCTATTTTTCGTGTCTTTGGGATGTGGTTATTTAATATGGGGTGCTAGATTAAGATGCCATATCGTATCAAGTCTTGTAGGGTACTTCACATCTATGGGTGTTGCGGGAGATGGTTCTCCTGCAACTTCTGTAGAGGTTACAATTGATTCTTGTTCCTCAATGGTGACCCCTATATTGGTTCTTTCTTCCAAATTTTATTGTCCTCATCTACTCTCTCCAGAACTATCACCTTTCTCACCAAAACTTTCCTTCAACCATTGGTTGGCCAAGCTCCCACGTGTCTGTAACTCCTTCAAATTCTATAACTCTCTTTTATGACTCTTATTGAAGTTGATCTCCTTCCACGATCGATCAGGCCTTTTCATCAACTTTCACATATGTTTTCGCCACCTCTTCTTAATCACCGCAACCCTTTTCTCAACTCACTCGTCTTTGACACTCTTCTCACAATGACCCCCCATACCTCAAGAAATTTTGTATCCTAAGTCATGGACCCTTGCCTGAATCACCCACCCCTCATGCAAAAGGGTTTTATGATTCCATTTGAACCAAAGGAACCAGTAGCATTCCCTCTTCCACAACAATATTCTCAACAAGATATTCATCCACAACAATATTTCTCATAGTATTATTCCTTGGGCTCCCTCATAGAATATTGATTGTGTCTTTGAGAAATACTAGTGGTTATCTATGGAAAATTCAATGATATATCCCTATATTGTATTCTGGACCCAAAAATCACAGCTCGAGAAATCTGGTGATCCAACTTGTGTAGAGTGGCAGGCTGCTCAACAATCCAACTAAATATTTTCTTGATGTGATCTTTAAACTATGGCACTTTTTGCAACTAGTCAATCCACTGAAAAACCTCTTTCAGGAATCATATCCAAAAGATTTTGTAATGGTCGCTTGCAGGTTTGGAATAGAAAAAAACATCCTTCACAATCCTCAGAATTTTCTATCATAGTTCATCTTCTCAAAATATAAACTCGACACACCTTATTTCCCACCAATTCGTAATATCAGATTTACAAAGGTGATGTTTCATCCTCTGAAAACTCGCTTAGAAGCTAGGTCCTGGCAACAAAACCATTTGTTGGTGAAAAATTGGATACCAGGGTTCTCGGAGATTACCAAAAAAGGTATCTATGTAGTCTAGTAGTGTTGGCATATTCAACCTTCCGCAGGGGAAGGAGGTCTCATCCAAAGCACTGACAAGACTTGTGTGTAATTAAGTGAGTTAGCGAGGATACACCATCAAATATAGTGTAATATAAGGAAGATTCATACTTAAATGTAAAATATCGAATCATTAGAAGTCTAAACCAAGTTATGCATTCAATAATCCATGTTGCGCAGCATAAATATAAGTGCATACATCACAAAATATTGTTAGACAGTATTGCAGCTAGTAACTACACAAAATAAGAAAATTTGCGTAGAAGAAAGATCATGCATTCATCCATATCATAAAAACAAATTGGAGGCACGAATAATCCATTTTGTATTATCATATCACAAACTAGTGTACATGAAGTATTCTTTCATATCGATACTTATACAACAAAATCAATGACAAAAGAAGAACAAGAATTGAGCAACAACAGTCTAACAGCTCTCAATAATAACACTATATCTAAGAATTAGCTTGTCCTCTTTTCAATTAGGCACACCAGTAACGATAACATCTAAGCAATCACATTGGTCAGAATCAACCATTAGCCCTTTCCCATTACATTTTCCCCAATTTGTATCATATCCTTGGTTGTTTCTTGATTCTGCTTCTATGGTTTCTTAATTATGTTTATGTTGCTTTCTCGCTTTGTCTTTTACTGTGCTCGAAGCTTCTAAACCTTTGTGCTTCTTCCTCCATTTGGCGTCTGATCTGTATTCATTACTGGAATGCTTTCAGTTAGATTTTTGCCACTTAGAATTCTCACTAATATTCTCCATTATTCTACAAAACTTGGCAGTCTTCAAAACGGAGGGCCCAACACCATTGAAATATTTCTTAAGGGTGTAAACAAGATTGGAGTTATTTTATCAACGTAGATCCATATTAAGTCCAGAGATATTTCTTAAGGGTGCACCGAGATTAACGAGGTTCTCTACAACCTAGTATGGGGGAGATGTTTGTAACATCCCTCTCTTGCAAGCACATGTTATTGACTTATTCTTTGAGGACACTAACGTGCAAGCGATCCGGTTATAGTACATGGTTATTTGTTTTGCTTATGGATTTTATGATGATGTTGATGATTGTGATTTAACGTCATTTGATATATATGTATTGAAAGATTCTATTGACGAGTTTTTCCTGAGTGTGCAGGACACTTGACAGATTGTGAATGTCGATGGCATCAATGGACCTCCTTGGATTCCGGATTGAGTCAGGGAGTGGACTGTATTGGTTTGAGCATTTCATTTATGCATATGTGACATATGATCGATTATATTATAATTTTGTATATGGATCATTGACAGTGTTTCGTCGATGGATGTAGTCTAATGAATGCTTGCTAATCTTACTCACATAAGGAGTAAAGGGGCCATGCATAGATACTAGATATTGAGGGAGAGGTGTGGCAGCGTCCCTGTCACAGCCTACTAGCACTCTCGTCGTGGCTCGAATTGTAGGTTAACGATTACCTAGTTCGAGAGGTCCATGATGTCATGAGAAAAAACTGAGACAGTCGCTCACGAAGATTCTAAGGGGTGCGCAATAAGGCGGAGTCCTTATTCCTTAGAATCTCTTAGTCTCTCACAAGGTTGCTTGAATGGATTGTTGACTCCAAGGGTTGGAAAACTACAAAAAGCAGTCAAAGGCGAGTGGCACCCTTGAAGCACGGATTTGCAACTTGAAAGGCACGTCGCGTAAATAAAACTTGAGTCAACGAATCTAGGTGGCCTAGAGAACCTTGAGAGAATAATTAAACCTTGAAAAAAAAAAACTTTAGGCCTTGCCAGATTTAATTAATTAATTAAAGAATGAATTTATTAATTGTAAATCCCAAATGAAAGTCTAAGCCTATTAAAAAAAAATTAAGCCGAAGTCTAAGTTCTTGTAAGGAGACAAAACTAAATTATTAACTAAATTAAAAAGGAATGAGGTAAATCAATTTAAGAATTAAGTAAATAAAATAAACCTAAAAATTTTATTTAATACACATGTGTGCAAGAAAATACCAAATTGGAATTTAAGATAAGAAGGGATTAAAGCTGAGAGAATATGTGTATGCATAGAATGGTATCTAGAGTCTAGCTACCACTAGTTTAACTAGAAGAAGACTCCTATTTTAACTCAACTCAGATTAGTAAGGCGTCAATCATTAAATGGGAATATGGGGAATAAAGAGACAACTAGAAGTGATTTAAGGAGCGCATTTGGGAAATGTGAGGGAAATTGACTTTTAATTAAAATAAAATATGGAAATAATTGTGCAAGTGGGGATGGATCAGTGAGAGAATTCCTATAAANCTAGGCTATCATGTACCATGGATTCCCTCCAACAACAATCGGCCATCAGTGCCTGCATGTCATCAATGTGCCTGGCGGCTGCCATGATCATAGCCTCACTGGCTCTCAATTGTGTTGCTAAGTGGTGTGGCTCCTGATCATGGTCATGCTGAGGTACCCCCTCATGCCTCTCACTGCTAGTGCCATTGCTAACAACACTCTCTGCAGAAGATAAAGTGTTGGACTGCCTGCTATCTACTATGCCACTAGGTCTGCCCATACATAACTGCACATCATCCTCAACTGCTAGCTCCCTATGAGTCACACTGTATCCAGTGTGAGCAGTTGTATCCTCCTGTGCACTCAACCTGATACTATCATCTACGCCTGGATCCCATATAGCTGTGTCTAGACACATGCTATGGTCATCCTGACTGCTAAAGAGTGCATCCTTATCACTGCAGGCCGATCCTGGAAGTAAATGCTCCATCAACCTGTCAACCTCTGCAATCTGCTCAACTAATAG